>BLSH010072996.1:8067-20236 GCA_018402905.1 Glandirana rugosa | reverse complement strand
ATTTTTTTTTATAGTATATGTTTACGATGTGAAATATAATATTAACTTACAATAATTTTTCATGGAAAGGAAAAGTTAGACGTCGGGACATTAAAAGACTGCAGTTCCTATGTATAACAGTCTCTTGCAAATACTCTGTATGGTGCTGTCACTGGCAGCCTTCCTGTGTATTGCAGTTTCTGACAATTTCTCTATATGGTAAGTGTCCATGTGGAAAATTAATCTAAGAGGAGTGTTTTTTATTTATCAATCAACTGCTGCACCTGCAGGACTCTAATGGGGAAAGTGACAGGGTCTGCAACCCTTCAGACGTGATTTCCCTTTGGGAGAATCCCCCCCCCCAAAAAAATCACAATTCTGTTGCAGGGGATACCCTAAATCTGACTTTTATCTTAGTGCAGACTTCTGGGAAAATCTGTGATCCAATCACACCAGCAGGTAATGACATATCTGGGGGGCGTTCTGTATACCATCTGTGTACAGAACACCTTAAGGTTGACATATTGCATCTTACAGAAAATTACAGGGCTGCAGATTGAAAAGGAAAGGTACTTTTTAATAACATTCAATTATAATATAAAGTGTAGCATTTGTATATGATATTTTTTTTTATTTGCAATTTTTTTTCCCCATGAAAGTGGAGTTTCCTTTTAAGTCTTTTTTTTAGAGTGCAGTCACTGGCAATCTCTGTATGGTGCAGTCTGGCTGTCTCTCTGAACCACCAGCAGTCTTTGACAGGCTCTCGGTATGGTGCAGTCTCTGACAATATCTATGCACCACGAGCAGTCTCTGGTAGTTCCACTGTAACTTGCGTAATGTCCAAAGTTTTAAATGCAGACACTTATATGTTAAAAAAAATCATGCACTCATGCAGTAATCAGAGTCATCACAAAACAATATTTTTGGAATAGAGGTCTTTTATGCTTTAATCAGTAACTAAACCATAGCTCCCAAATGTTCCTGATTTGGAAAAAAGTCCCTCTGTCCATCTTTGCTTCTCATTCGTCCCTCATTTTGGTCTGACCTATATAGTTATATATACATTTCACTTTTGATATCTTTCAAAAAGTATTTCCCAGTGCTAAACCTTCCATCCAGTTTCTAAATTGCTGCATCTGTACATTTCAAAAGCCAGTATAAAGGAATAGTAGTGGTAAAAAAAAGCACTTGTGGGTTTAACTAATCTTTTCTTTTTTTTGTATAGTTCTCCTTTAAGGGGGAGTGGCAGGAGGTGTGTCCTATGAATTTTTAGTGAACTGTTATGCAGTATTCATAAAGTCTCCTGAAGAAGCCAGTTTGATGAAACACGTAGAGATGAATACATTGCATCAGTACTGTATTGATATTTCATAACATTATCATTAAGTTTTACCAAAGATAATGATATTTTACTGTTAATAATAATAAAAATGTGATATTTTTACACATTCTTTGTGTGTAGCACCTGCTACAATCCAGTGGCGGCTTGTCCATTAGGGGAGCAGGGGCGTCGCCTCCTAATCCATGCGTCCGGCCCCTAATCTACATGCAGGGCGCTGGACTCATGGATTCCAATGGGTTTTTTTTTCCGAAGCATGTGATTAGAGTCGGAGGCTATAAATGGCTTCAAAAAGGGTGGGCTCGAGGCGCAGAGCATGGCGCCTTGAGCCAACCCACTTGCTGGTTTGTTTGCTGCCCCCCCAAAATGGAGCACCAGCCCCACTGCTAAAATCCCATCCTTCTATTTCTTCTACCTATGCCTACATATTTTTGCTAATAGGTGTTCCTCGCTCCCATCTCAAAAAGTAGGGAGGTGTGACTAAACTACTAGTTTTGAAAAAAAAAAAAACATGTTATATTTACCTGCTCTGTTGCAGTGGTTTTGCACAGAGCAGCCCGGATCCTCCTCTTCCCGGGTCCCTCTTCGCTGATGCTGGCCCCTCCCTCCTGTCGAATGCCCCCACAGCAAGCAGCTTGATATGGGGGCACCCGAGCCGCAGCTCTGTGTGTCCATTCAGACACAAAGCTACCGTTCGGCCCCGCCCCTTTATCCCCTAATTGGCTAACTGACTTTGATTGACAGCCGCGGGAGCCAATGGCGCCACTGCTGTGTCTCAGCCAATCAGGAGGGAGAGTCTAAGGTGGCCGAGGGACTTGTGGACATTGCTGGACAGAGACGGGGCTCCGGTAAGTATTAGGCGGCTGAGGGGGGGCTGCTGCACACAGAAGGCTTTTTATCTTAATGCATAGAATTCATTAAGAAAAAAAAACCTTCTGCCTTTACGACTCCTTTAAGCAAAAACTTTTTTGTTTTATGGTTATAATAAGTCTGATATTTCATGCTGTTATAATTTGTGTCTCTAGATATACTCAACAACGCCATGTTTGATGAGAACCATGATGAGATTGTCATTGTGAAGGACATCGATGTCTTTTCTCTTTGTGAACATCACTTGGTACCATTTTTTGGCAAGGTATGAAACCAGGTTTAAGATTATAATCAGGAGGAGATGGGAAGGGACAGGGGGGCAGAGAGATTTAGGGGACCCAGAGATAGAGAAAAGATAGAAAGCAGAAAGACAAAAGACAGCACTTGCACTTATGTTGGTTCCACACTCAAAAGTAATGGTGGTAGGTTAAATAGCTATTGTTTAAATTAGTGCTAGAATGTTTATGCATTCATGTAAGATGTGGGGCCTTAAGCCCCGTACACACGGTGCATGCCAGTATGAGAGATACATCAGCGATTTGGCCCGTTTGGTCGTACGACCATCGCACGTGTGTATGGGGCTTTAGGCTGGCCATACATTATACAATTTCCTTATTCAATTTCCTTTAGATTTACTTTCAACTATGTAGTGCAAGGACCTGCCTGATTGCATGCAAATTGCAAAGTGTTTAGATTTGACCTTAGGTGGTGTTGGTACATCTAAAGGAAAATTGTGCAAGAAAATTCTATAATGTATGGCCAGCCTTAGAATGTAAGCTCAATGATGGTAGGGAATTATGTGAATGTATTATATGTAAAGCATTGCAGAAATTGTTTGCACTATACAGTATAAATACCGAAAATATTGTAGTAAATCAGGCTCCTTTTGCTTTCATAGGTTCATATTGGCTACTTGCCAAACAGAAAAGTAGTTGGACTGAGCAAGCTGGCAAGGTAAGTTATTACGGAAACCATAGGACTGACAGGTAATTGATAAAATATAACATGCCTGTGCTGACTACCTTTTTAATTTTTCTTTCAGAATTGTTGAAATATTTAGCCGGCGGCTACAAGGTTTGTAGAAGAAAATATATTTATTGTGGAGAAAAATGCATGTTATTGTAGGCCAGGCACTTACCACATCTAGGTGGTGGGTGGCGGACAGCGGCTCTGGTGTCCTCCAGCATGGTAGGCTGCGGGCAGCAGCTCCATTATCCTCTCATCCAGTTGCTTCCTCCGCGGCTCACGACCCTCTTCCTGATTGGCGGGGCGGAGATTTAGTGTGAAAATAGCGAATATTCATTCGCTATCATTACACAACTGGGTGGGATTGGGGCGCAATGCTCTGCGCCCTGAGCCCACCCTTTTTGTAGCCCATTAGAGCCCCTGGCTCTAATCACGTGCGTCAAAAAAACACTTCCCCCATTGGAATCCATAGTCCGGTGCCTTGTATGTATCTCAGGGGTCCGGATGCATGGATAGGGAGGGCGGCGCCCGTGTGCCCCTAATGGACGGGCTGCCGCTGATCGGACCCTCCATTCTCCTCTATGGAGCGGCAGGTGTAAATTGATATGTGTCCGTTTAGACCTGCTTACATACAATCTGATCCCCTAAAAAAAGACTTGGATGGAAGTCAGGTGTAAACAGACAAGCGTTCTGTTTACATCCGACCACCCATAGAGAATTGGCAGTGTCTGTGTTCGCTCTGCTTAAATGGAACGGACATGGACCAGTCATCCGCTGCTCAGTTGGGATCAGTGGACGGATCCCCACTGAGCAAGAAAACTCTGCTCCACTTGAAAGGGGCCTTAGTGACCATTGTCAGTGAGCAGAAATCCAACATTTTAGAGCTGACATCAGAGCAAGAGGCAAGAGTCAGCAATGCAATGGGGACAAATGTTCTACTGACAGCTGTCTTAGATGGGATTTCGTTTGACTCTTTATGCCCCATGCACATTGAACGTTTCGCATCGGTCCATGGGTGTTTAGCTGGGTGGACACCGTCCAGCCCCAATTGTAAAGTATGCACCCGGGAATGAATGCCTGGAAGGCAAGTGGTCTGCATTCCAGGTGTTTATCCCTGGATAATAATAATAATACATTTTATTTTATATAGAGCCTTTAAAGTGGTTGTTAACTCATGACAGCCACTTTAACCTACACGTAAGCCTATAATAAGGCTTACCTGTAGGTGCCCTGCATGTCTCCTAAACCTGCACAGTTCAGGAGATATGCAGTGTACTGCTGATGCTGACGTCATTTCGGCACATGCGCAGTGAAGAAACAGCCTCCGTGCCGTTTCTTCACTGGGATCGTGCCGTGACTGGCGGCTCCCGCGCGCATGTGCAGGAGTGACGTCAGCGCTGCTCCGCCAATCACAGCGCTGGAGCCTGCGCTGTGATTGGCTGGAGCCGCGGACCAGGAAGTGGCATGCCGCCAGTCACAGCGGTGTGCCGAGACCGCTGCAACAGCTTTGTTTGAAGGTAAGTATTCCATAATGAGCTAGTATGCGATGCATACTAGCTCATTATTTCTTTCTCTTGCATGGTTTTTTTTGGGAGGGGGGATGACTTGACAACCTCTTTAAAGTGGCTTTTCAAAGTGCTTTACAAGGAAAATACAAGAAATACACAGGATAACAGGAGATACACAGGATAAAACACAAGAAATACACAGGATAGCATAATATAAGGGATAAAGGGGACAATTAAGTGAAAGCTTGTCTAAAGATTTGATTTGAATGAGTTTAGAGAAGAGGACTCTCTGACCTACATCATTTGTATGGACAAACAGGGGGTATGCAGTTTTGTGTGGCGCTACTTAAAGGGTAACTCCACTTTTGCGGGAAAGAAATAACAAATTAAAAAAAAAAGTCATATTGTAATTAAATATAATGAAAAAATACCTTTCCTTTTCATTCTTCAGCACTGTCAATGTCCTGTGAAATGTAATGCAATACAGCAACCTGGAGACGTTCTCCTGTATCATAGATGAGATGTGAATAAAATGCCTCCGCCCCCCCCCCCCCAAAAAAAAAAGAAAAATATATCTTGTTTAGCTCACTAATTTTCCCAGAAGTCTGCACTAAGATACAAGTCAGATTTTGGGCATCCCCTGCAACAAATGTAATGTAATTTTTGGCAAGATACTCCCAAAGGAAAATCACATCTAAAGGGGTGCAGACACTGCCACCCTCCTCATTAGAAACCTGCAAGTGCAGCAGCTGGTTGATAATTATAAAATCACTCCCATTCTCATCCATTTTGCACATGGACACAGACAAACAGCTATTTCTTCAGAATAAAGAAAAGCGAGGAATCTGTAAGAAAGTTTGTTTAAATCCTTGCAATGTAGATAGATCACCCAGAGGAGAATGTTTCATGCTCAACAAAAGTGTCATTACTCTTTAATGGTGATGGCAATCATTTTAATATACCTGGAGAGCTGCCTGCCCTGAGTGCTCTCTGTGTTGCCATATATGATCTCCCACATGACTCACAAACAGTAGCATGTGCTTCTCATGTCATTGTGGACTGACAGAGTTAAAGGAATTGTAAAGGCAGAAGGTTTTTTATCTTAATGCATTCTACACATTAACATAAAAAGCCTTCTGTGTACAGCAGCCCCTCTCAGCCCCCTAACATTTACCTGTGGTCTCTCTCTGTCCGGCGATGTCCACGAATGTCTCAGCCATCTAAGATTCTCCCTCTTGATTGGCTGAGACACCGCAGCGGCACCATTGGCTGCCGCTGCTGTCAATCAGAATCAGCTAGCCAATCAGGGGAGAGAGGGGGCGGGGCTGGGTCAAGGCTCCCTGTCTGAATGGACACAGGGATCTGTGACTCAGCTCGGGTGCCCCTATAGCGATCTACTTGCTGTGGGGCACTCAACAGGAGGGAGGGGCCAGGAAAAACGAAGAGGGACCCAAGAAGAGGAGGATCTGGGCTGCTCTGTGCAAATCCAACTGCACAGGGCAGGTAAGTATAACATGTTTGTTATTTTTATAGGGAAAAAAACAAGACTTTACAATCACTTTAACCATATCCAGGCCTGTTCTCATATAGACAAAAGTCATTGGTGTTGTCACTGTGGACAGTACAGCAAAATATAATATGCCACGTCCTATCAGTTATTCAAAGAACATGTCTGTTCTCAGGTATCATTGTCAGTGTACCTGGGGACTTGTGCTGATGCTGTGTAGTAAAGACAGAGGAGTTCTGTGCTCCTGTGTCAGCTCTATTCAGCCACCCACCAGCCTGCTTATCAAGGCAGGCAAATTCAATATTCACATGCCCAAGTGGCAGCCCACTACTTGGGGAGGCAGGGTGCTGTGACATGGTAAGATATCCTCCTATCCCTCCTGCAAAACAAGAGCTTATTGAATAGCAAGGACGATTGGTGATAGTCAGTCCTTAGTGTGCCACATCCCTGGAATCTAATGGAACAAACTGAACCCCTGGGGTGGGACTTTTAAGGCACTAATACCAGGTAATATAAAATTGTAGTTTATTGAACAAGCTTGATAAAACACACATATCACACATTTAAAAGAAGCATGGAATACATAAAATTGCACTGGAGGTATGTATATAACAACTTAGTCGGTAATGTTCTCAACCTAACGCGTTTCAGGGTCTGTATATATCTCCTTCATCTCCATCAAACTACGGCGGCTGGTCGGCAAGTGGTTAAAAAACAGGCATATCGGTGTGCTGAAAACATCGCCGCTATTCCCTGCTTTTTAACTTTTCATTCTAAACTGTTATTTACATGTTGAGCAAGGTGAGGAAAAGAACAACGGAGGATGTTGTATAAATAAATAAGTAAACTCCCATGGATGATTTTTACCTATAGGTACAGTAAATATTTCCTAAATATCTCCTGCATGCGCGGGAGTGGCATCATCACGGCTCGTCCAATCAAAGGGCCTGAGCCCGCCAATCCGCAAGGAAGAACAGGTAAAGATGGAAGCCCTGTCAGCAGTGACAGCACGCCGCTGGAGGGCTTCGTTCTAAAGTGAGTTTCACATAATGTGCTATGTGATGAATGCTAGCACATTATAACTTTGCCGCTACCGCTTTAGGCTCCGTTCACACGAACGCATTTTTGATGCATTTTGCAGAAATGCAGGGAATTTTTTTTAACATGGGTTCCTATGGAACATGTTCACATCCATGCATTTTTGTGCTTGTGAGTTTTTGGAAAGGGTCGGGGACTTTTTTTTCCCGCAAAATACAGCGTTTTGCATGTAATAGACTTCAATGGGCATGCAAGAAAAATGCAAGTGCTGCTTTTTGCCGCGATTTTGCTGCGTTTTGCATTTTTAAATCTGCCTAGCAACAAAATCCCCCCCCCCCCAAAAAAAAATATATTAAAAAACTGCAAAATGCAAATCGCGGCAAAATCATGGTAAAGAAAGCACAGCAAAAAGCACTGCAAAAACGCTGAAAAGTAAAATGCATAGATGTGAATCGAGCCTTAAAGAGTATTTGTTTGCTGCACCTTTTTGGCAGTGCAGCAATGTTAATAATCTCCTGTTTTATATACTTACAGTTCAAGAGCGTCTCACAAAACAAATCGCATTAGCCATCAATGACGCTTTGCAGCCACTGGGGGTGGCTGTTGTTATGGAAGCTTCGTAAGTAATGTCTTCAATGATTTATTTGAAAAGGTTTTTTATGTATTTCAATCTCATACATTGTATATTCTATCCAGGGCCAGAGTTGGGTAAGTTGATGCGTATAGCTGTAGAAGACAGAAGTGGCTTTTCTCTACATCATGCCATATATTCTATAGTCATTAGGACTCCTTCACACCCTTTCCATCAAACTGCAAAGATCAAAGCAGGCTCTACACAGGCTGGGGGGGGGCAAAGAAAACAATTGTTTTCTGAAATTAGTGGGCTTGTTTGAAAGATCACAAGTTTGGCCCCGTTGCTCGATTAAAAAAAAAAATGCAGCGTTTGCATGATTTTTTTTTGTATTGTACTGGGGTGTTGCTAGGACTGTAGGTTGGGTTCGCACTGCAGCGATCTCAGAGATCGCATATGATTCGCATACCCATATGCGATCTCTGTGTGATGCAAAATCAGCCATAGAGATTGTATAGCTGAATTTGCATCGCAATCGGAGCAAACTCGCACAGGACCCTTTTTTTTCGCAGGGTCAGAACCGGATCGCATGGTGGTTCACACCATGCGATCCGATTCCTGTGTGAGTTGCAGTTCTCAGTGCGATATGCAAACTAATTTGGAGGTGTCATTAACATTGTATTGACACTCCCCAGAGTTTGCATATGGCAGTGTGAACTGCCGTTCAGAGACATCGCTGCAGTGGGAACCCAGCCTAAAAGACTTTGTTCCAGCTTTTGCCACCTCAAGCAGAACAGTAATGCAGCGTGTGTAGCGTTCCGTGGCTAACAGTGGCTGTGGCCAAAAACTGTGCTAACAGTAGGAGGGGCTTAAAGGGGCACGGGTGCATACCCATGTAGCGCTACCCCAAAGGAGCCACTGAATATGTTTGGTTCCGTACTCTGCCTCTCAACCCCAAGAACAGTCTCAGCCCCTCTGGCACACCTGGCAATAGTATAAGCGCAAGAACCAATGAAACCTCACACATACCTCCCAACTTTTTGAGATGGGAACGAGGGACACCTATTAGCAAAAGTCTGTAGGCATAGGACACGCCCCCTGCCACACCCCCTTAAAGGAGAATTATACAAAATAAAAGATTAGTTAAACCCACAAGTGCTTTTTATTACCACTACTATTCCTTTATATTGGGTTTATAAATTACAGATGCAGCAATTTAGAAATCGGATGAAAGGTTTAGCACTGGGAAACACTTTTTTTAAAGATAAAAAGTGCATTTTATATACAACTGTATAGATCAGACCAAAATGAGGGACAAATGAGAGGGACAGAGGGACTTTGTTCCAAATCAGTTATGAGATTCCCAACGCACACATTCCTGCTTTTTCAGATGGCTTACTTGTAGTGTGGGTGCTCAAGTGACCAACGGCTGGAACCGCATATCATAAGAGCAGGTAGTGTCGCCAGCACACCAGGATCTTCAAATGAGTCCAATCTTTAATAGACAATCACATTGTTACAGCAAGGAGAGTCATTTCGGAGCCGCGCAGGACCCCTTCATTAGGCATGATGCCTGATGAAGGGGTCCTGCGCGGCTCCGAAACGTCGCTCTTTGCTGTAACGATGTGATTGTCTATTAAAGATTGGACTCATTTGATCCTGGTGTGCTGGTGACACTACCTGCTCTTTTGTTCCATATCAGGGACAGTCCCTCCTAATCAGGGACAGTTTGGAGCTATGCACACACGTTATGATAAAAACACAGAATTGTCTTTACTATACCTGCAGTCATGGAGTAATTTGGTTTTCCTCTCACTCCAGGCACATGTGTATGGTAATGAGGGGCGTGCAGAAGATGAACAGCAGAACCGTCACCAGCACAATGCATGGAACCTTCCGAGATGATCCCAAGACCAGAGAAGAATTCCTCTCACTGATCAAACAATAAGAAGCTGTTCTGTATAGGTGCATAATTTTACCATAGACAATCAACTGTAAAGGATTTAATTCTTAAACGAATGGTGCTGAACACACTGATTATATTGTGTTATCTTAAAAAGAAAATAAAATGGTGTTTTTACATAATAATAACCAGAGTCCGTTAATATGAGTCTACTTTGCACAGCTAACTTTGTGTGATGGAGGATTTTATTTTGTGCTCTGAATGGTGGAATGGCTATTGGCTTTGCTCAGTATAAAGTGCAAAAGCAAAGAGGCTGCCGTGCACAGCTTGAATTAGCCGACTCACATCAATTTGTTCAATCAACTTTTGCCAAAGAAGCCAGGTGGAAAATTGTCACCCATAGTGACTGTTCAGGTATTCTGACAGTTGCAGATGGTGGCTGTCAGAGTACAATAGCCAGCAGCAGGAGATCTGTGCTGTTCAGCATGGATGGGGGAATCTATTTGATTTCGGAGGGGTCTATCTATAAAACATTTGTTGAAAGAATCTCAAAAGCATTTTTTTTTTAACAAGCCTTTATTAACATGCCTGGAGGATTTGAGAAAGAGGTGTGCCCCGAAACATGTAGTCCTGGCAACCAAATTCACTTCCTGTTTCTTCAGCTCCCTGTTGGTGGAACAGCTGATCCCTGTGTTTCAGCCACGCTATTTCCAGTGACCTGTGCTTCCCTGCTGTTTGGCCGCGGTGGGCGGCTTTCTCACACAGGGCCTGTCCTCCTTCCAGATCTCCCGGTATACGCAGGTTTCCCTTCGTTATTAGGGTGAGAAAAGACTGGGAGACCTGGATGGAAGGCAATCCTAACAGCCTAAGGGGTTAATCCTCCGCATTGTGTAAAAAGGCTTTTTTATTCTGTCTTCTCTGATCCTCCCCTTCTTCCACTGTCCCCAATCTATCTCCTGATAAGACAGAGCCTTTAGAGGCACTCTGCACATGCTCAGTTTGGTGTGTATTGCTACAGAGTTTTTCTTTTTCTTGGGAGAGTGCATGTGATCAGCACAGGACCAATCAGCACTGTCCAGAAAGAGGGTCAGGGGACATGTAGTTTTATGGTTTATGAGGGCAAAGATAGTCATGTGGAGCTGGAAGGATGCTCAGACTACGCAGGTAGCGCTGGAAAAATTGTGTGGAGCTTGGCGTTACCCTTATCCGTAAAGGGGTACCATTTGTACGTGGACAATTACTACACAAGCGTGCCATTTTTTAGTCACTTGTTTGATCACCAAATTGGTGCATGTGGCACCGTGCGACCTAATCGCCGGAGCTTCCCCCAAATTGCTGCATTTGCAGATGATATACTATTATTCCTCACAGACCCACTTACCTCCATACCTAACATATTAAAAGACTTTGGTGAGTTCCAGTATATCGCTCATTTTAAAATAAATCTCTCCAAATCAGAAGCTTTGAATGTCTCCCTTCCTTGCTATCAAGTAAAAGCATACAATTCAAACTTCCCCTTCACCTGGTAAAAAAGAAGCCATCAAATATCTCGGCATATATTTAACATTCCCAATATCTAACCTTTTCAACAGAAACTTTCTCCCCATACTCTAAAATATCAAAGACGACCTCAAAAGATGGCACAAGCCACATTTCTCCTGGTTTGGCAGAGCAGCCATTCTAGAAATGAATATACTCCCACGCATATTATACCTCTTTCAAACTGTCCCAACTGCAATACCTCTCTCATTTTTCTCCAACCTCAAGAAGCTTAGGAACAAAAAGACACCTAGAATCAGCTTCACACAGCTCACCACCCCCAAACTTGTAGGTGGACTGGGCATCCCAGACCTCAGACTATATCACTGGGCCCGTCAACTACAAAGAATAGTTGACTGGAATGTCCATCACCTAACCAAATATTGGGTATCATTAGAAAAGCAAACAGCCAAGGAATAAATCCAAGGAAAAACCAAGCTCACTTACCGACCAGCTTGCGACCATCCAAATTGACCTGTCTAACAGTATGCGTTAAAAACAGGGGATTGGTTACACACATTAATTAATGCATGTGTAAGCTGGAGGGCCCCGTCAAGGCTCCCTGCGTCCTCCAGACCTATCTCTAACTGAAAGAGACTCCACAGTGGAAGCACATGCATCTTGATGAGATAGATGAAGGCAGGTGGTGTGGAGGTAGCCCATCCCTCCTATGGTTATAGGGACGCACCAGACACCCAGCAGGTAGCTAAATAACTGCAAAGGTGTTAGTGCGTTTCCCCAACCAATGCAAAACGTCCAAAAAAGAGAACCACTGCCTCCACCTATAACTGGTCTCTGAAGTAAGGAGCATTGGAGGGCAGCATATAGACAAACAAACAGCCAAGGAATAAATCCAAGGAAAAACCAAGCTCACTTACCGACCAGCTTGCGACCATCCAAATTGCCATTCACTCGAACCAAAAAGGAACCTAAATAAGGAACCGACAAA
>BLSH010072909.1:109800-119867 GCA_018402905.1 Glandirana rugosa | reverse complement strand
GTTTTGCTCCCTAGCATTCTCCTCTTCTGTTTTTATTTGTGACACAGCTAACTACAACTGATGTGCAAAAAGATAGCACTTCCCAAGTTGGTCCCTATTACAACCTTAGGGCATAACGTGGGTGCTGGACTGACTCATTCCCAGCAAGCTTGATATCCATAACTTAAAAATGATAGCACATTAAGTAAATGTTTTATTTATTTATATAATATTAGCCCAGAGGTCTTTACACATTTTAAACCGCTTATATTGTTTTCTGTATGATGACATGTAATCATAGGCCCCACTTTCCTTATGATTCACAACTAATATATTGTAGAGTTGCTCCAAGAAGCAATGGGTATTTTATGGTATATAGTTATATGTCAAATGCATTTTATGAATAGCTATTTGTTTTGACAAATTTTCATTTGTAGTTTTGTCCTTGCAGTTTGCATAAAACAACCAAATTACTGTTATAACAATTGCATTTGATTTGTTTGTTAGGTAAAATTCCACATCTTGTTTTACAGTGTGTAAAGATTTCTGGATGCAGATAAGGTTCCTTATTAAAATTCTTTGTTTTCACCCTGCTGCAATATGCAGAGATGTTAAAAGTGACAAATGGTTCTGTTTACAACATAAATTAACCACCAACACAAAGGAACAACTTTTTGATAGGTTTTATTATCCAAGGAGAGTGTAAAAGAACATTTCAGCAGACATATTTTGGTTGGATATATTTTAATTATTTTTATATAACATACATAACTTGATACTATGGGCCTGGCTACATTAAATCCGGTGAGCTGAATTGTACTTATGTAATAATTGTCAATCAACTGTGCACGCTAGCTACAGCAATGCCAACTGATTATTAGAAACACTATCCCACAATCGGGTTTGCTGGAAATAAATGATAATTAGCAGTATTTACTATGGCCTTCAGGACTGAACCTGTGTTGTTACTGGATCAGAATTAAGTATACAAATAGAGATGACACTCCCGCACTCCAATGGTGAATGAATCTCTACTACCTGCGCCTGATATGACTCATTAAAATATATTCCGTAAGTATTGATCATACATTTGTCAGCAGCTACCTTTGAAACTATATGAAACTTGCACAGAACATAAGTTGTACTAATCCAAAACTCATGAATCAGCATAAACAAATGTGGTAGCACTCATAACTAAATTAGTCCATAAAAAACAGTCCTTCTTATGGTGAACCAATCTTTCAGAAAATCCACTAGTCAGAAATCCACCTCATGCAATGAAGACAAAATAGTGATTCCCTTCACCCGTGGATGGACTCTTACCAGAAATGAGTGCCTGTCACTCTCGTATACAGGCTAATCCGCTTTTTGTGCTTCTCAGTGCACCTCTCCAGTTTGGGTCTCCAATCCTCTCCGTTAATCACCCATGCTCCTCATACAGGTATAGATTGGGAAAAAAATATAGAGCCACAATAGTGTAATACTGTTTTTCCTCAATTTATTGTAGCTTAAAACACATTTAAAACCAAAGGTAATCAAAAAAAGTTGCCACTAGGGGTCACTGTCCCCTTAGGTAATCTCCTTACCAGAGACTTGATACAATACAGCTTGTTATGAGTAGGATGCCAGCTGATCCCGGAGCCTTTTCTCAGACACCGCTCCCATGTGTCGACACAGGTGGAAGTCTGGATAGACGAAACACGTCTGAGGCTGTAGCTGTGCGGTGGTGACCATCAGAAAGGAGGACGTAGGCACCCTGGTCTGTCAATTGTGTCCTGCGGGTCGGGACAAGCAGTGATGAGCGGGGAGCGGTGTCTGAGAAAAGGCTCCGGGATCAGCTGGCGTCCTACTCATAACAAGCTGTATTGTATCAAGTCTCTGGTAAGGAGATTACCTAAGGGGACAGTGACCCCTAGTGGCAACTTTTTTTGATTACCTTTGGTTTTAAATGTGTTTTAAGCTACAATAAATTGAGGAAAAACAGTATTACACCATTGTGGCTCTATATTTTTTTCCCAATCTATACCTGTATGAGGAGCATGGGTGATTAACGGAGAGGATTGGAGACCCAAACTGGAGAGGTGCACTGAGAAGCACAAAAAGCAGATTAGCCTGTAAACGAGAGTGACAGGCACTCATTTCTGGTAAGAGTCCATCCACGGGTGAAGGGAATCACTATTTTGTCTTCATTGCACGAGGTGGATTTCTGACTAGTGGATTTTCTGAAAGATTGGTTCACCATAAGAAGGACTGTTTTTTATGGACTAATTTAGTTATGAGTGCTACCACATTTGTTTATACTGGATCAGAATTGGCTGATTTTGGCCTGTTTGTAACTTAAAGGAAAAACAAACAATATTGCAACGAAGGCACTTAAAAGCTGTATTCTTAATGCCTAAACCCAATATGATTAACTGTCTGCATATGAAGGTAATGTGGCACTGTTTAATTTCTGTCAGTGAGTGGTCATACGCAAAGATCATAGCAACAGAGAAATATAATTATGTTAAAATATAATATATGTTACACTGCCCGCTTGAATGATCCTCTACAGTATTCCAATGATGCCTTGATGCAATGAGTCAAATGTTAAATATGATCCCCCTATATGAAAGATCTGCAGGCTTTCTCCAACAACACCTTTGCTTTGTTGTTGGGGAAGGTCTGCTGCACTCTCATGTGAGACTATAACATTTGTATCTGTTGGAATACAATGTTCATTTGTATTTTATACAACAACTGCATCAATATCAGTATTCAGTAGAGAAGTATTCTTCAACCAGTAGATGGCAGTGTTTTTAAGTTTTGTAGCTGATCTCTTTGGTAAAACTCTGTCTTTTCTCTGATAATAAAAGTTCCTATTCTTGTCTGCAGTTAATGTGAAGCTCCACTTAAAAGGGGAAGCTCTGCTTGTTCGCACCCTTGACTGCCACATTTGGCACTTTTTGGGGGGAAGGAGGGGGTGAGTATCTGGTTTTGACAGGTACCCACTCCCACTTCTGGGTAAGATTGCAGCGGCGATCTGCGAGTAAGTCCGGCCCCATCCTTCTTCCCCCTGCAACCTTCTGGGACACACACACAGGTCCCAATAGACAGCAGGTCCATTCACAAAGTGCAACATCTACATCAATAACAGTATTCAGTAGAGATATATTCTTCAACCAGTAGATGGCAGTGTTTATAAGTTTTGTAGCTGATCTCTGTGGTAAAACTCTGTCTTTTCTCTGATGATAAGCATTCATTTTCCTGTGCTCCGCTTGTTCACACTTTCCCCCCCTCCACTGCCACATTTGGCACTTTTTGGGGGGAGGGGGAGCGGGTACCTAGTTCCTGGTTTTGACAAGTACCCGCTCCCACTTCTGGGTAAGAATGCAGCAGTGATCTATGAGTATGTTCAGCCCCATCCTCCTTCCCCCTGCAGCCTTCTGGGACACACGCAGGTCCCAGAAGATGGGGAGACTTTTCGCAAAGTGCAGCGCAATTCCAGCATGCACAGTAGGAAACCCACTGTGAAGCCTGAAGACTTCACTGCCAGTTTACCTTAGAGAAGGTGCCAGTGCCTATAGCTGAAGAATTGAAGAATTGACTCGGGCTCCAACATCGCTGGATCCCTGGGCAGGTAAGTGTCCTTATATTAAAAGCCCATGTGGACTGTGCATCTGTTCTGTAGAGCTACATACAGAAATTCTAACAGGTTATGGGCCCAGATATAGCCCAGACACCCACCCAGAGAAAAACGGAGAACCCAGTCATAGCTAGCTACAGCAGATAAGTGCAAGATAGAGCAACAGAATATAAAGAAAATGACCAGTAACACAGCTTCCACAAAGCTTTCATTTGCAAATCTGACAAACCAGAACTACCAGTCTTGGACATTCAAGATGAAAATGCTGCTAACAAGAGAAGGTAAGTGAAAACGTATAAATGAAGTTAGGCCAGAACACCCTTTAAATGAGTGGATAGAAAAAGGCCAAAAAGCTCAGAGCACAATCTCTCTTATCATAGAAGATGATCAAATCATACATATATGTAAGAGTGAAACTGCTAAAGAAATGAGGGAAGGATTACAAAAGGTGCAAGAGGAGAGCTAATCTCAGCAATAAACTGTATTTGATTAGAAAGCTATACCAACCCAAGCTGATGAAAGGCCAGGATATGCAGGATTACCTAAGGCACAATTTGAAAATGGTTGAACGCCTGAGAGATATAGGAGAAGAAATAAAAGATTTTCATGTTGCAGCACTATTACTCAGTGGATCAACAGAAAGTTATGAAACGCTTGTCACGGCACTTGATGGGGGTCCAGATGATGATAATTGGCAAATAATGGAATTAGAAGGAATAGGAGATGGTTTTCTTTATTGTTTTATTTCCCAGGGTGTCACCAGAAAGATACCTGTGAAAAATTTTCTCTATGTCCCTGCTCGTAAAATTAGTCTTTTGTCAGTGAAGAAGCTCAAAAAACAAGGCAATGTAGTGACCTTCCAAGATGAATGTTGTGCCATCACAAAAGGGGATATCTGACTTGCAAAAGCTACAATTACAGATGAACTGTATCAGCTGAACTGTAATGAGGTGGTTAATACTGACAATGAGGAAAAACTTTCAAACTGCATTCACACATGGTACATATGTCTTTGGTACTGAAGTCCTGCCATAATAACGAATTTAACTGAGAATGAATATGTAAGGGGAATAAAAATGAGTCCATGTGGACAAAGACAAGAAAAGACTTTTTAAAGTAGAGTAACAGCAGAGTTAAGAAACCTCTGGACTGTAAACTTAAAACCATTACCAAGCTTTGGTTTAGCATTAAACCCTAAGTCATGCAAAACCATAAATTCGAAATTGCCTAGCAGTTTTTTTTGTGCTTAGGATGTGAAGAACCTGTCTGCAGAATGATGTATAATCTGTTCACCACAGAAGGAAGAAGAGGGTAAAGAGAAATTGTGGTGTGCTTGAAGTTGACCAAAGACACCTGGCAAAAGGGTATGCATAAAAGTATTTTAAAGGGTATGTGTGTGGAGGGGGGTGGGGTTGATCCAAAGCCCAGAATTGCTTTAAGTACATCAAAGATTTAATTATTAAGAGAAGATAGATAAATAAATTGCCCTAAAGCTGAACTTAAGCCTTATGTTCAGTCTTGCATAGTTGTAGAGGTTCCTTACCCATACAAAAAATGTTTAATCTGATTTAATTGCACACTGCAAGCTTCTCACAGTGTGCATTGGAAGCTGCAGAAAGTCATTTGGAGCCTGCATCACATAATATCCTAGCCTCCCTAGCCTTAGGCTCATCATCACATGTGAAAATTACCTTACAGTGGAACTAAACCCTCCTATCATATTCAGCCAAGGAAGCTGCCATCTTGGCCTCTGTTTGATCTTGAACTGCCATGATGCTGCACATGTGATCTGTTATGATACAAGCCATTTGATGGTTTGACAGCTTGGTTAAGAGCACAACCAATGTGACAGTTACATTGCGGGCACATGCCGGTAATGTAACTGTTTTTTTAAACAATCAGATCGATGGGTTTAGTTCCGCTTTAAGCTGTCTGTATGCAAATTCAGTCTGATGTTTGCAAATCCTCTCAAAAGCCAGCTCACTACTTGTATCAGAGCTGAGGGCTCTTAAAAGGGATACTGAGACAAGCTGCTATAAAGTTTTTCAGGAAGCCTGATGGTGCCTTCCACCAGTACTGTACTGACACTCCTATAAACATATCCACAGATATACAATCAGTACCATACTGGCACCATCATAAACATATTAACAGGGGGCGTAGCCTGGCACCGAGGGAGAAAGACGCATGGAGACAGAGCTCCAGAACCTAACAAAGGAATCCTCTGCCATCCTGCTGTGGATCGAAAAGTTCTGAGGTAATAACCCCTCTATTGCCTCTTCCCCACAATTAGCAGCGTCCTCTCCCACCGGCGGTAGCCTGCTATCACCCGCAGGCTGCCACACTACAGGCCCCATAGGACTGAGCCGCTCTCCACACATCTGCGGCTGCCAGCGGCTTAACCCCACTGCCCAATACAATCCACTCGGACACTCTCTCCCGCTCTCCCAGAAAAGCCGCGAATAGGCTCAAAAAGACCCAGCGGCTATATCCCGCCTGCGGGACCGGCACGCGAGTCCCCGGCTTTACCGCGGCCTACCTTATCTACCCGCGGCGGCCATCTTGCTACACCCGGGGCCCACGAAAACGCAAAAAAAAACATTCCCCAGAGGAAACGGGTTGGTGAAATCAGTAAGCTGAGCACCACAACGGATTAACAAGCCCCAATCCACCTGCCTGGCGGGCTCTGCAGACCCCGCAATCTTAACCGGGCGGCCATATTGCTCCACCGAAGGCCTACCACAAGACAGCAGCTACCACACGCAAAGCACCGGATCAGAACAAACTACACAAACTACAGCTTAACTAAGCACAGACTCACCGGACTACGAGTGCGCAGTCCATACATGAATATACCTTGGATAACCAGCTCACAACCCTATTCCACACCAACCAAGACTGACATAAGGAGAGAACAAGCATAAAGCTACTCATGGCAGCCTAAGCCAAAGCTCTGAAAGGTGAACCGGAGCACTAAAGCCTCTTGTGAACAAACCCCTATTCCTGAAGCCACCCATTCCAACACCCTGAATCATTAGATGGCAACGAGGAAGAGAAAGGAAGAACACCACCCTAAAAAGCTCACAGCCTTTTTTCATAGACCAGCACCAATGGATAACAGCCCTAAATTGAGCGAAGAGGCAAGTACCAGCTCTGCACCAGCAGCCTACACAGACTTACCGGACGCAGATCCTATAATCAACGAGGATCCACCACCTTCCCTGCAGCCAGAAGATCCCTCATCGTCAAACCCAATCACGGGTAGCCCAGCTAAAGCTAAGATGAGATTGGATTCACCATCTCTCCCATCACCGTCTGAAAACAAGGACCAAACCTCCACCAACTCATAAGCCGACATACACACCCCAATAGCTTCCTTTCCCATGTCCGGACAACCGGTACTCGATACCATGATGAAGGACATGTTACTCGCATTCCAAACCTCACTAATATCCAATCTCTCAGGTCTACTTACAAAGTTCGACAAAGAGATACACCATTTAGGTGACAGAGTGTCCCATATCGAAAACAAAATGGAAGACTGCACCAATACCATCAACGAATTAGTGGACGCCTATGAAGACTCCAAATCCGATAACGCCTGGATCAAAGCGAAGCTGGCTGATCTCGAGGACAGATCCAGGTGCAACAATATTAAACTACGCGGAGTTCCAGAATCGATCCCCAACACAACCTCCAAAAATATGCACAAGACCTACTCTCTGCCCTGATACCAGGCTTATCACCTGTAGAAAAAACAATAGACCGCATCCACCGCATCCCTAAACCCAAACACCTGGCTGACTCAATCCCTAGGGATGTGCTGATGAAAATTCACTTTTTCCCAGTAAAGGAACAAATACTTCTGAAAGCTAGACAACGCAACAACCTGCCGGCTCCCTTCGACCAAATACAAATATATGCGGACTTGTCGCAGTACACACTACAACTAAGAAGGCAACTCAAGACGATTACCAAAGCGTTAAACAATCACAAAATAGTCTACAAATGGCGCTACCCGGCTACCCTTACAATTAACCACAATGGAACATCTCACGCCGTAAGCCACCTATCAGAAGGCCTCAACCTGCTCCACACCTGGAACATTATCCCTGATCCGCCTCAAGCAACGACCAACCACCCTCCCCACATCAATCTCCCCCCAGGGTGCCCACCTTCAAGTCAACAAACACAGACAACACCACTAACATACCTCAAGAGTCTACCTTTTGAGCACTGCGCTCAGACCTACTTCAGTTTCTACGAACTTTTCCCTCACAGTGTAGCAGCTTCTCCACTTTCAGCTGCTCGTTACAAACTAGAATGTTTTACTGTTTTTTTGTTACCTTTCTGATTACCACTCCCCGTGGCTCAAGCTAACACTGATACCTAACACCAAGAGACTTGTTATAATACCCTCATCAAGTTTATCCTGCAGGATCTACACACAGCCTACCCTTCCAAGACAAACCAAGAAAACTAGAGAACCTGTCATCGCCTCCCAACAGGACAACTGCCAAAGCCACCTGCACCTGGCTTCACCAGCGAAAGTAAGTGAACACACTACACATTCCAAACCCACAAAATGGCCATCACTGTTCTATCCATAAATGCCAGAGGTTTGAATCACCCAGTAAAAAGGGCATCCCTCTGGAAAACCGCTTTGCAACTCCGTAGTGACATCATATGTGTCCAGGAGACACACTTTATGGCAGATAAAACCCCCCAATGCAAGCACAAATCCTTTCCCCATGTGTTCCAGGCTAACTTTTCCAAAAAACTAATAGCGATCAGAGATACAGTAACCTTCCAGCTGCATCAATGCATCACAGATCACTACGGCCGATACCTCATCATTATATGTACCATCAACTCCTTTAAGTACACCCTGTCATCTATCTACGCTCCGAACCAGAGACAGACCTCATTCCACAACAAACTGCTCAAAAAAAGAAAAAAGGTCCAACAAGGATACTTACTCATCTGTGGAGACTTCAGTTTAGTCCCAGACTGCCTACTGGACTCAACTTCCACACCCAAAAGAAACTCACCATCGTTAAACCCACTCTTAAATGCCAATGATCTCTACGATGCCTGGCGATGCGGGCACGCAGCAGAACGAGACTACACTTACCTATCTCCAAGACACAACTCCTACTCAAGAATCGATTTGTTCATTCTAGATAAATGGCTTTTACAAAATGTACAGTCAACTGAGATCCATGCGGCCACCTGGTCCGACCACGAGCCAATAACTATTACACTACTCAACAAAAAATCACAACCCAACTCATACCTATGGCGAACCAACAATTACTTGTTACAACATCCACTACACGCAAAAACAATATCGGATATGCTTGAAGAGTATTTTCTCAATAACACAGGCACAGTGGCGGACCCGATGGTTACATGGTGTGCTCATAAAGCTTACATTCGAGGAATCCTTATTCAATTAGGGGCTAGAGCGAAGAGAGAGAGGACGCAGCGCTTAGACGCCATTATGGCAGAAATAAATACACTAGAAAATTTAAACAAAAAATCACCCTCCCAGAAACAACGACTAAAATCTTTAACCTGCGTCAAGAACTTTGCGATCTACTACTCCAGACCCATGAAAAATCCCTCCGTAAATTAAAGGCCAACAATTTCTCAACGGGAAACAAGGCAAGGAAAGCCATGGCCAGACAAATAAAAGGTCATCGCGCAAAATCAAAAATTCAGTACCTAATCCACCCAGAATCCAACAACCGATTAGTTAATCCCAAAGACATAGCGGATGCCTTTAGTACTTATTACAGGAACCTCTATAACATTCAAAACGACAAAACCACCCATCATCCAACCTCTGAGGAAATCAATGCCTTTTTAGACCACATTTCACTACCCAAACTAACGGAAAACCAGTTGTCCAACCTAAATGACCCCATCACCCAAGCAGAAATTTTCCGAACTATCAACCAATTACCCAACAACAAAGCCCCGGGACCTGACTGTCTTTCGGGGGAATACTACAAAAACTTGCACCGAATTCTAAACCCACACCTACTTGATATCTTCAACAGCGCTGCCTCCTCCTCTCTCTTCCCCCCAGAAATGTTGAATGCCACAGTTATCACTCTGCCAAAACCTGGAAAAGACCCAACGTCTCACTATTGACACCGTAAGTTGTAAAGACCCCCCTTCTCTCTCCTCCTCCGTCGCGACAACTTCTATAGTTCATCCACACCCAAATCTTAAGCCACGTTCAAAAACATCATAAGGGGGCTTTCTGTCAGTCCAGGGCCCCGAAACAACAACCCATTAACCAACTATCAAGCCTTTTAAAGACGAACCCACTACCCCAGTAAATCCAACCTGTTGACCAAAAGGCAATCAAACCCATCACTTTACACCAGATTTTTCCGTAACTAAAGGAGTCTCCAACCTACTACCCACCAAAACAGCAAAACTTACAATATCT
>BLSH010072909.1:70192-109370 GCA_018402905.1 Glandirana rugosa | reverse complement strand
AAACACACTGGGGTAACATAGAAGCACAATACACGTCCAAGACCACGTTAAAATCCTGGCTAGTGGGCACACCCTTAAATGTGGTTAATCCATCCTTTATCTCCCCTCCAATGGCGGCATCCCTAAACGCCTGGAGATCCTTATTAGGCCAGTCCTCCCTGGGCAACGACATTCACCAACTCAAAACACCAATCCAAGCCCTGGAGAACCTCATAGACAACGTAACCTTCACCAACTGGAACAAACTAGGTATCACCTTCGTAGAAGATCTGTTCACCACCACTCAGCTCAAACCATTCTCACAATTGATGGCAGAATTTACACTGTCCCCAAAAGATCACTACATGTACCTACGCATCTCTCATTGCCTATCAAAAATCCCCAACTGGAGATGTTTAATCCCTCTCAAAGCATGGTCATTCCTGTCCCCCACTTCACCAAACACAAAAGGAATATCCCAACTATACGGGCTACTCCAACGAAACACAAACTTCGCAAAACACGACGCCATACTCAAATGGGAAACAGACCTAGGCAAAACCTACGAAGTAGAGCAGTGGAGACAAGCCTGCAAACTCACATTCAACACGACTAGAAGCACAAAACTATGGGAACTATCCCAAAATCTATTGTTGCGCTGGTACTTGACCCCTGACAAAATTGCCCGATTCAAAGGTAAACCCTCAGATAAATGCTGGCGAGAGTGCGGCCAAAAAGGGGATCTTCTCCACATATTCTGGAGCTGTCCCAAGTTAACCTCCTTCTGGCAAGAAATTGAAACACTAACAACAAAAATAACAGGCAAACATATCACAATTGGCCCAAGTTTAGCGCTGTTAAATCTAGACTCAGAAGTCATTCCCTCAGGCACGAAATATTCAACATTACAACTTCTCATGGCAGCTAGACTCACAATTGCCAGACATTGGAAAGACCCCAACCCCCCGAACATACAAGAAACTATAGAAATGACAAACACTCACTGTACCTATGAACTTTTATTAGCTTCGGCTAACGGAAAATTTCACAAAGCATCACTAAGTTGAAAACCTTGGAAGGCAAGATAACAAAAAATAAAAAATAAAAAGGGTGAACCGAGTCACCACCAACTGTCGAATTCCCTTTCATGATAGGCCTGGGGGCGGCCCCCCACTCGCAGGACACAGTTTGTTCCCCTGTGGGGTGTCCAGTGAGGGGGGAAAGCCCCTAGTCCCTCGGAAAGCCCTATTACCCACATGAACATAAGGCTACAATGCCAATAACTTTGACCACAGTATCACCATTAGGTATCGCTTGACCAATCTATTTGTTCATCCCTACTGTGCTGTTGCAGTAGATACCACTCAGCCTAACACCAAAGTTATGCTCCTGCTATTCTTAATATCTCTATATCTCAATAACTTCAGATTTGTATCTAGAGATGATTCAACCTGCTTGACTTTACTGTACCTTACTTAATTGTATCTTACTTGAGCCGGGGAATGCCCAGAGGCTCTGTTTTGTATTGTTTCTTACAAAACCAAATAAATATTATTGAAATAAACATATTAACAGATATAAATCAAATTGGGAAACACTGGTCTAAAATAAGGAATGTAGTTAAAATATAAATGTTTTATTTACGTTCAAAAGAATTTTATTTTCAAAAAGAGAACAACAAAAGTTGGCATTACAGTATCAGCCAGTAGAATACAGAGTACAAATATCCAGAGCTTAATAATAAAGAAATAACAGACTTAGAACCGTGGTGTAATGTACCTAAATCAGATCTCTGTCACCAAAATATATAGACGAATGCAGGATGTATAAGATGTGCCATTATAACTACATATACAATAACAGAAAACATCAAAGAGAAGAAACAAAAATATTCAAATTAACATCTGAAAGGCACCTCTGGACTTTAGAACACCTGCAATGTTATCACCACAATCACATTGATATGGATAGAGTGGCTGAATCAACCACATAGCCACAAAGTATCAAAGATATAGTTAAAAGGAAAGAGCGAGAAGAGAGGACAAGAAGAGGGATGTTCCCCAAGAACAAGAAAGAGGAGCCTAGGTTAAAGAAAAAGGAAGAGAGGAGGAGCCTTGTAGCCCAGGGGAGACCTGGGGCTAGTGACAGAGGCACATGTATATACATTGCCCAAGGCTCCCAGGTCTGTTCAACCTGCCGGTCATTAACAATGCTAGCAACCTTTTCATGAATCATTATCTAGGTAATCTTTTGTTTAATCCTTTTTTTTTTTTTTTAAATTGTATATTTATTGAGGTTTTCAAATCAGAAAAAAAATTGTTTATAGAACATAGTAATTGTAATTACATGTGACAGTTACCAATTTTCTTTACATAAATATAATGGGTGCATTTAAAATTATTCACTAAGCAAAATATAGAAATAAGAGAGAGAGAGTGTAATGGAAAGTATATAAAATCAGTCATATTAGATTTTTTATCAATTATAAGCCTATGCATGTTAAGAATATCACATTCATTTTCACACCACTCATAATAAACGTCAGCCCAAGATTGGGGTTTGGTGGAGTACCTCTTTTTTTTTTCCTTCCCCTCCCCTCTCCCTTGATACCCATATATTCATGTGCATCAAGTGGAAGGGTAGTGGGTACCATATGTGGATATATTCCAAGGTTCCCAGATTTTATTGAACTTAGGTATGTTGTCTCCTACCAGAGCCGTCATGTATTACGTCCTACAGATCTCATAAATGCCCTGTAGGAATTGTGCTTTAGAGGGGGTGGATGATGTATGATGACAATTTATTAAGGTGTTTCCTGATATTTGGAAAGGGAAGGCCCAGCAAGCAGTGTATTGGTTCCCTCTGTACCTCTCTATCTGGAGTATTTGCCTCAAAAGGGACATCACCATATCCCAGAAGGGGGCAATTAGCTCACAATTCCAAAAAATGGGGAGAAGGGAGCCTCTCTCCTTACCACTGTGCCAACAAATGAGGGAAAGTAGGGTTTTGGCAGTGAAGGACTTCAGGTGTCCTATACCAATGCATTAATATTTTAAGGGCTGTCTCCCTCTGCGCCACACATCTAGAGGCCTCATTAGCAGACGACCAAATCTTGGTCAATATCGGCAGGGGGATGGTTTGTTGCAAATTTGAGGACCATTTCCTCATGTAGTTATGCATGTCTTCAGTTACTAAGGTAGTGTCATAAAGTAATTTATATATAGAGGAGATAAGGCCTAGTTGAAAGGGGCCCTGGGCACATAGGTTTTTAAAGTCCAAGGGCTTGGATAATGTACTCGATGGGGAGATGGTAGAGATATAGTGCTTAGTCTGCAAATAAGAGTAGAACATCTGGTTAGGGATCTGGTACTTTGCTTGGATATCCTCAAATGAAAGGAGTTTGCAAGTGATGGGGTGCACAAAATTATGTATCTGAAACAATGTGGTCTGGGCTTAGCTTTCCATTCATGTATGAGGTAAGCCATCAGGAATGTTAGGATTAAAGAGTACATTTGATAGGGGTAAGCGTGGCGAAGAAAGAGAGAACCGTTTCAAACACTGATGCCAAATTCTCACTGTGAAGAGCATTGGGGCCAGGCATAGATCCATTGTCCTAGGGTCTGAACAAGAGGGGGATGCCCATATGAGGGAGCAAGGATGGACTGGGTAAATTGATCCTGTCTCTATTTCTGACCCTGGTATTTAGGATCAAAGACCACTGAATTGGTTAGCCGGTGGGCTCAGCCCCTCCATATGAAATCCAGGAACCAACGTTTAAGCATCTTCTTTTTTTTTTTTTTTTATTTGTTTGTAATATTTTATGAAAGATAAGTTCAGAAGTAGAGTTGAGCAAACCTGAACTGTAAAGTTCGGGTTCGTACCAGACTTTGGGGTGTCCGTGTCCCGAACCCGGTCATTTGAGAAAAAGTCCGGGTTCTGGTTCGGGTATTTTTTGCGCCTTTTGAATAGCTGCAGGGCAGCCAATGAACAAGCGTTTCACTCTTTTGCCCTTAGAAGCCATCACAGCCATGCCTACTAATGGCATGGCTGTGATTGGCCAGTGCATCATGTGACCCAGCCTCGATATAAGCTGGAGTCACGTAGCTAGCGCTGCATGTCACATGCTCTCAGGCTAGCGTGGGGAGAAGATGCTGCCGCCGCTGTGAAGGAAAGATTAGCATTCTAAAATAATCTCATACTTAGTATAGGGAGAGGTTCCTGGTGCTGGTGTGAGGGATAGATTAGCATTCTAAAATCATCTCATACTGCTATAGGGAGAGGTTCCTGCTGCTGGTGTGAGGGACAGATTAGTGTTCTAAAATCATATCATACTGGTATAGGGAGAGGTTCCTGCTGCTGGTGTGAGGGACAGATTAGTGTTCTAAAATCATATCATACTGGTATAGGGAGAGGTTCCTGCTGCTGGTGTAAGGGACAGATTAGTATTCTAAAATCATCTCATACTGCTATAGGGAGAGGTTCCTGCTGCTGCTGTGAGGGACAGATTAGTGTTCTAAAATCATATCATACTGGTATAGGGAGAGGTTCCTGCTGCTGGTGTGAGGGACAGATTAGTGTTCTAAAATCATATCATACTGCTATAGGGAGAGGTTCCTGCTGCTGGTGTGAGGGGCAGATTAGTGTTCTAAAATCATATCATACTGGTATAAGGAGAGATTCCTGCTGCTGCTGTGAGGGACAGATTAGTGTTCTAAAACCATATCATACTGGTATAGGGAGAGGTTCCTGCTGCTGCGTTGAGGGACAGATTAGTGTTCTAAAATCATATCATACTGGTATAGGGAGAGGTTCCTGCTGCTAGTGTGAGGGACAGATTAGTGTTCTAAAATCATCTCATACTGGTATAGGGAGAGGATCCTGTTGCGTCTACATTGCTGGATAAAAAAAAAAAGAATAATATATTTTTTTTTCATTATATTAATAAATAGTGCTACATAGTACATTTGCACCTTGCTGTGCATTTCTTGCACAAAAAAAACGTTAGTCTACATTGTTGTTTAAAAAAAAAAAAGAATAATAATGTATTATTCTTTTTTTATTATTATTAATAAATAGTGCTACACAGTACATTTGCACCTTGCTGTGCATTTCTTGCACAAAATTAAAAAGTGCTTCGACATTGCTGGTTTAAAAAACAATCGAAATTTGTGCTAAATAGTACATTTGCATCCAGAATGAGGAGAGCGTCAAATAAGGGACGTGGTCGTGGTGCTGCTGGTGTTGGTGAAGCTCCTATTGCAAGGAGAGGACGTGGTCGATCTGTGCAAGCTACACACACAAGTGAAAAACCTTCCTCAGTTGTGAGTAGCCGACAGAAGTTATGTTAGGCCCGAATGCCGCTCAACGAATGGTGAGGCCAGAACAAGTACAGGCGATAGTAGATTGGGTGGCTGACAATGCCTCCAGTTCCTTCACATTGTCTCCCACCCAGTCCCTTGCTGAAAGCTCAGAGTTGGCACCTGAACCCCATGGCCATCTGTCTTTCACCTCAGCCCCTTGTAAATCAGCCAAGCAGTCTGAGCCAAAAGTCATGCAGCAGTCTCTTATGCGTTTTGATGACTCTGCTGGTGTGCATTCCGTGGGCCATCCACATAGCCCTGCCACAGAAGTGGAAGACATTGAGTGCACCGATGCCCAACCACTTCTGTTGCAGGATGAGGACATGGAAACACCACCGCAGCATGTCTCTGATGATGACGAAACACAGGTGCCAACTGCTGCGGCTTTGTACAGTGTGCAGACTGACAAAGAGGGCAGTGGTGAAGAGTGGGTGGAAGATGATGTGGAGGATGATGAGGTCCTAGACCCCACATGGAATGAAGGTCATGTGAGTAACGTGTGCAGTCTGGAGGAAGAGGTGGTGGTCGCACACAGGCACCAGCACAGCAAAAGAGGAAGCAGGTTGCAAAAGCGGAGCGACTGTCACCTGGACAGTACGCCTGCTGCTACCCACCGCACCCAGGGACCTAGCACACCAAAGGTAGCTCAAAGGCATTCCCCGGTGTGGCAGTTCTTCAGACAATGTGCCGACGACAAGACACAAGTGGTTTGCACGCTGTGCAATGAGAGCCTGAAGCGAGGCATACATGTTCTAAACCTGAGCACAACCTGCATGACCAGGCATCTAAATGCAAAGCACAAGCTGCAGTAGAATAAGTACCTCCAAATCCAAGAAAGGTCTCGGGCTCCTCCTGCTTCCTCTTCTGCTGCTGCCTCAGCCTCTTCCTCCACCTCTACAGTGGCAGTGTCACCTGTCACCCAGCAAACAGACGATGTGACAGCAATGCCACCATGTCTGCCAAAGTCCCCAAGCATTTCCACACCATGGTCCCATGGAAGCTTACAGCTGTCCATCTCCCAAACACTGGAGAGAAAGAGGAAGTACCTCCCTACCCACTGCGATCCCTGGCCCTGAATGCCAGCAGTTCAAAATTCCTGGCCTTTGAAATGCTGTCATTCCGTCTGGTGGACACGGACAGTTTTAAAAACCTGATGGCGGTGGCTGTCCCACAGTATGTGGTTCCCAGCCGCCACTACTTTCCAGGCGAGCCATCCCTTCCCTGTACAAACAAGTCGGGGACAAGATCAAGTGTGCACTGCGCAACGCCATCTGTGGCAAGGTCCACATAACCACTGATACGTGGACCAGTAAGCACGGGCAGGGACGCTATATCTCACTGACTGCAAACTGGGAAAATGTAGTGGTGGGTGGGCCTGAGGTGGCTAGCAGTTTGGCGCATGTCCTTCCGCCACCCAGGATTGCAGGGCATTTCTCTTTGCCTCCTGTTGCCTCCTCCTCCTACTCTGCTTCCTCCTCCTCTACCACCTCCTCATCCGGTCAGCATAACACCTTCACCACCAACTTCAGCACATCCAGAAGGAAACGACAGCAGGCTGTTTTAAAACTGGTATGTTTGGGGGATAAACCCCACACTGCGCAGCAGCTGTGGAGGGGCATTGAACAACAGACCGATGAGTGGTTGTTGCCACTGAGCTTCAAGCCCGGCCTGGTGTTGTGTGATAGTGGGCGAAATCTCGTAGCAGCTCTGGGCCTTGCTGGTTTGATGCTTTGCCTGGTGCATGTGCTGAATTTGGTGGTGCAGAAAGTTCTAAAAAACTACCCGGATATGTCAGTGCTGCTGCACAAAGTGCGGGCTGTCTGTGCATGCTTTCGGCATTCTCACCCTGCTGCTGCTCGCATATCTGCGCTGCAGCGAAACTTCGGCCTTCCCGTTAACCGCCTCCTATGCAACGTGCCCACAAGGTGGAACTCCACCTTGCACATGCTGGAGAGACTGTGCGAGCAGTAGCAGGCAATAGTGGAGTTTCAGCTGCAACATGCATGGGTCAGTCGCTCTGCTTAACAGCACCACTTCACCACCAACGAGTGGGCCTCCATGCGAGACCTGTGTACCATATTGTGGTGTTTCAAGTACTCCACCAACATGGCCAGTGCCGATGACACTGTTCTCAGCGTTACTATCCCACTTCTATGTCTCCTTGAAAAATCACTTCGGGCGATGATGGTAGAGAATGTGGCACAGGAGGAAGAGGAGGAGGAAGAGGAGTCATTTCCACGGTTATCAGGCCAGTCATTCACAAGTGGCTCGGAGGGTGGGTTCCTGCACCAGCATAGGCCAGGTAAAAAATTTTCAAGCCATGGCACAGTTCTGGAGGATGAGGATGATGAGGAGGAGGAGGAACCGTGTTCACAGCAGGGTGGCACCCAACGCAGCTCATGGGCATCTCTGGAGCGTGGCTGGGGGGATGCGGAGGACACAGATGATACACCTCCCACAGAGGACAGCTTGTCTTTGCCTCTGGGCAGCCTGGCACACATGAGCGACTTCATGCTGCAGTGCCTGCGCAATGACAGCCGAGTTGGCCACATTGTAACTTGCGCTCATTACTGGGTGGCCACCCTGCTGGATCTCCGTTACAAGGACAACGTGCCGTCCTTAATTCCCTCACTGAAGCATGATCAGAAGATGCGCGACTACAAGCGCACGCTGGTAGTCGCACTGCTGAGGGCATTCCCAAATAACACCGGGGGCTCAGTGGAAGCACAAGGCGAAGGCAGAGGAGCAGGAGGAAGAGGTCGCCAACGCAGCTGTGGCACCGCCAGCACCTCAGAAGGCAGGGTTAGCATGGCCAAAATGTGGAAAAGCTTTGTCAGCAGCACGCCACAACAAACAGCACCACCAGATGTCTTAGCAGGAGGCAGCATTTCAGCAACATGGTGGAACAGTATGTGTGCACACGCCTACACGTACTGACTGATGGGTCTGCCCCATTCAACTTCTGGGTCTCCAAATTGGGCACATGGCCTGAGCTTGCCCTTTATGCCTTGGAGGTGCTGGCCTGCCCAGCAGCCAGTGTATTGTCTGAATGTGTGTTTAGCACCGACAAGCGCAGCCGCCTGTCCACAGCCAACGTGGACAAGCTAACATTTATTAAAATGAACCAGGCATGGATCCCACAAGACTTGTCTGTACCTTGTACAGAATAGACATTTAGACCAGCCTCACACAGCCATTGGTATACTTTTTTTTTTTTAATATGTCTCAATATTTTGGGGGCTACCCCAATTAGAAAAAAAAAACAAAAAACAGTGTTGGCTACCTCCTCCTCCTCCACCGCCACTTCCACCTACACCGCCACGGCCACCGCCTCCTCAACCTCCTACTCCACATTCACCTCCATCCACCTCCTCCACCTCCTCCTCCATTTTTTATTTTTTTATGTGATTTTTTTTTTCCCTATCCGCATTTGTTTGCAGAGCACTTGTCCTACTCTTACCCCCCATTTTGCTACCTTTTGCAGCACTCTAGCCCTTTCCAGGACTTTTTTAGAGCCATTTTTGTGCCCAAAAGTTCGGGCCACCATTGACTTCAATGGGGTTCGGGATTAAATTCGGGTCAAGTTCGGTGCCGAACCCGAACTTTTTCGCGAAGTTCGGCCGAACATCCAGGTGTTCGCTCAACTCTATTCAGAAGCATACAACCAAGAATAATTTCAGTGTCAGTGACATATTTCCAATAGTTCATTACAGAGAACAAATAATAAAGGAACAGTTTTCTAAAGCACTACTGTGGTTAAAAGCAAAAACGGGATAAGATTTTGTGGAGCAGACTAATAAGTGATCTCTATAAACAAGGATTCTCCACATGGGAAAGTATTCTAAATAAGGAATCTCTTAAAGCTCTTTTACATGTCTTGTAACCCGAGGACGAGTTAAAGGGCCAGTATGAAATGCTTGATATGAGTTACATTAGATAGGTTGTTGCTGGTTAACTGGGAGAAGAGAGAGAGGGGACAGAGAGGCAAGAGTGAATGAGAGGGGGGTAGAATAGTGGATAGAAGGGTAAAGATCGGTATGATCACTGTCTTCAGGTAGGTAAGGGGAGCTGGCACAATTTGGGCCCCAACTCTGTTTGATAACATGTTTTGGGCTTAAGGGGTTCTTATGTCAGTCCCCAGCTCTCATACATGAAGTCTAGGGACCTATTGAGAGAAGGGGATAGGTTCACAGTGTGGGGAGAGAACTGGGTAAAGAGGAAGAATCCTCATTAGGGTGGAAGGTCTGATGTAGTTTTATATTGTAACCCACCGAACCATGTTTTGGAGAATTGTTGGATTTTCTCATGAGCTATGATGATAAGTTCTTCAATTTTCTCAATACTGTTGATCCTGTGACACCACTCCTCCCTCATCGGGGTGTTGGGGGTGCGCCAATGTCGGGGGATGTATTGTCTAGCTGCGTTTATCATAATCATTGCCAGAGATCTATGGTATCTTTTTTTCGAGATAGTTGTATAGTGAAGAAGGTAAGTAGCAGGGGAGTACACTAGTGGTTCTGAGGTGAACGAGGTGATGGTGTCGTGGACTAGTTCCCAGAAGGGTTGGATTGAAGGGCAGGACCACCAAATATGGAGCATCAATCCTCCTTCCTCATCACATCGCCAACATCTATTAGGGATTTGGTTTGAGAATTTGTTGAGAAGTTCAGGGGTTCTATACCACATAGATAGGATTTTATATCCACATTCTTGGGTGGCTACGTTTAGGGAACCCCTATGGGTATAAAAGCAGATTGTTTCCCAATCATGATCTGAGATATCAATTTCTAAGTCCTGTTGCCATGCTGAATAAACACTACCGGAGAACGATTTCATGTCCCCGAAGAGAGAAGAGTAAAGAATGGAGATGAGATGTCTTTGGGGGGATTTTTGAGAACAGAGGAACTCTAGCATCGTTGGGTCTCTTGACCATTGGTCTGGACTGTCGTGTTTAGAGAGGAAGTTTTTGATTTGGAGATATGTCCACCGTGGTATGCGGTGCGGTGATAGTTTTGCATTCAATTCTTCCAAGGATAACATTTTCCCTCTGTGGAGGAAGTGCTTAACAAGCGGGTCTCTATGTGGCCATATCGAAGAGACAAAGGAATTTGAGCTGCCAGGTGGGAATTCAGGATTGGCGCGTATGGACGTTAGTGGGCCTAGCCAGGGTTTGGGAATAGTCTTATTAGAAGAGTAATGGAATACTGCTAGAGTGGGCCCTATAAGGGGATGAGTTTTTGCATGTTGGAGGTTATGTTTCGGATTGGTCCAAGGAAAAATTCTCAGACTCTGAGAGGAAGTGAGATGTTCTAAGGTGACCCAATCTTTTAAGTCGTGATGTATATCCCAGTCGACTATATGCATTAAATGGACTGCCCAGTAGTATCCGCGGAGGTCGAGTAAGGCAATTCCTCCCTTATTTTTGGGGAAGATAAGTCGGTCGTATTTTATTCTGGGTGATTTATGTCTCCAGATAAAGGAGGTGCAAGCCTGGCAAAAGGTTTTAAAGAAAGTTGACGGCAAAGAAATCGGGATAGTTTGGAATAGATACAAAAAGCGAGGTAGAATAGTCATTTTTACAACAGAAGCCCTGCCAAACCAAGAAATGTTAAGGGCATTCAATCTTTTTAAGTCATCTTTTGTCGTTTTCAGGATAGGTTCATAATTGGACTGATATAGATTGGATAGAGTTTTTGGTATTTTGATTCCCAAGTAAGGGATTGAGTCCTTTGACCAATTGAAAGGAAAGTTAGCTTGGCACATCTTGAGAGTGTCGGAGGGGAGGGTGATATTGAAGGCGTATGACTTTGAGTGGTTTATCTTCAGGTTAGAGATGTGTTGGAAATTGTCTAGAACTTTTTTTTTTTTCAAATTCTTTACTTATGTGAAACGACAAGAAACATACATCAAGTCAACAGACACATAAGTACACACCCATGAGGAATATAGTCAGCATCGGAACAGCCTATTTGAGACAGAAGAAGAGAAAAAAAAAGGAATCAGAAAATCCTGTGTATATTAACATGTGTTTTCCATGACCTGTATAAGACCGTCACGTTGTAATCGGTCAATTAGCGACCATTCACAATACATTTGTATCGCCCAGTTTGGGCAAATCTTATATTGAATCAACTCAGGGGAGGGATGGAATATAGAGGAAAAGTGCGATACATGGGGTTACAGAGGGGGGAGGGAGGTGAGAAGGGAGGAAAGGTGTTCTTATAAGGAGGAGGGGGGAAGAAGAGGAGAGAGAGAGAAAAAAAAAGGGGGGGAAGGGGGGTCCAGGGCGACAAGAGGCATGATCCGTGTCCCATGGGTGGCACGGGGATCTCAATTTCCCTGATGATTTCCCAGGAGAGACTTCCCCTCATCCGAATATACAAACATATTTCAATATGCCCACATTTTCTAGTAGCGTTCTCGCTTGTTATGACCGGTCAATACTAGAGTTGTTCGAACCTCTGGAAGTCCGGGTTCGGCAGGTTCGGCCAAACTTATGGACAAAGTCCGGGTTCGGGTCCGGACTTGATCCGAACTTTGATCCGGACCCCGAACCCCATTGAAATCAATGGGGACCCGAACTTTTAGGCACAAAAAGGGCTGTAACAAAGTCCTGGCAAGTCCTAGAGGTCTGCAAAAGGAAGGAAAATGGGCGTAAGAGTTGGACAAGTGCCCTACAAAGAAATGGGGATAGGGAAATAACTTAAAATAATTTTTAAGCTAAAATCACATAAAAAAAATCAAAAATGGAGGTGGATGTGGAGTTGGAGGTTGAGGAGGCGGTGAAAGTGGCGGTGGAGGAGGAGGAGGTAGCCAACACTGTTTTTTTTATTTTTGTGCAAGAAATGCACCCCTGGCCGCAAATGTAGTTTTTAGAATTTTTTTTTTTTTTAAACCAGCTATGTAGATGCACTTTTTAATTTTGTGCAAGAAACAATAATCTGTCCCTTTAAGCAACAGCAGGAACCTCTCCCTATAGAACTTGGAGATGATTTTAGATTCTAAAATCATCTCCAAGTTGTACAGGGAAAGTTTCCAGCTGTTGCTTTAAGGGAAAGATTATTGTTATAAAATCATCTCCAAGTTCTATAGGCAAAGTGTATTCTAGCCGCATAGAGCCATATTATTGTTATAAAATCATCTCCAAGTTCTATAGGCAAAGTCTATTCTAGCCGCATAGAGCCATATTATTGTTATAAAATCATCTCCCCAATTCTATAGGCAAAGTGTATTCTAGCCGCATAGAGCCATATTATTGTTATAACAATCATCTCCAAGTTCTATAGGCAAAGTGTATTCTAGCTGCATAGAGCCATATTATTGTTATAAAATCATCTCCAAGTTCTATAGGCAAAGTGTATTCTAGCCGCATAGAGCCATATTATTGTTATAAAATCATCTCCAAGTTGTATTGGCCTCTTGTGTGCCCAGATGAATTTAATGAAGAGGGAATTGATTTGGCGAAAGAAGGCCAACGGGATGAGGATGGGCAGGGTCTGGAAGGGGTACAGGAGTTTAGGCATAATACTCATTTTAATTATATTGCATCGACCGAAACCAAGAATGTAAACCCCTATTCCACTTGTCCAAGAGGGAGCGGATCTCGCTAAGCAAGGGAGGGAAATTCAGTTTAAACGTATCTCCTAGGTTCGGGGGTATATAAGTGCCCAGGTACTTCAGTGCCGTGGTCGTCCATTTAAAATGGAAGTTATGCTGCAAGGCACTCTGTAGGTGGCCGGGTAGGGCGATGCCCATCGCTTCGGATTTTGAGTAATTCATTTTCATATTGGACAGGGCTCCATACTGTTCAAATTCGCCCAGGAGATTCGGCAGGGAGGTGTGTGGTTTGGTCAGTGAGAAAAGTAAATCATCTGCTTAAGCAGAGACTTTGTGAGTGGTATGGCCACAGGAACGCCGCCAATGTCTGGGTTCATTCTGATCTGATTTAGGAAGGGTTCCAATGAGAGGGCAAAAAGTTGGAGTGAAAGAGGACATCCCTGATGGGTGCCATTGCAGATCGGGAATGGGTCTGAGTAAACCCTATTCGCCTTGACTGCCGCCTGTGGGGAGGAATAGACAGCGGTGATCCAGCGTAACATCTGTTCCCCAAAATCCAGATGTCTCAAAACTGCAAACATAAAGGCACAGTTCACCCTGTCAAAGGCTTTCTCAGCATCTGTGCTAAGGAACACACAGGGGGAGCCTTTGACAGTGGCAGAGTACACCAGGTTCATCACTTTAATAGTGTGGTCTCTTACCTCGCGGGAAGGGACGAAGCCCACTTGGTCCAGATGTACCAGTTGAGGAAGCAGGGATTGAAGCAGTAGCCAGTATTTTGGTGAAAAGCTTCAGATCTGCGTTAAGCAGTGAAATCGAGCGATAGCTGCTGCAGGCTGCGGGGGTCCTTTCCCTCTTTAGGGATCACCGAGACATGGGCCAAGAGGGTCGCCGGTGGGAGAGAGGTGGTACGTCCTAGGCCATTAAATACTGTCACCATATGTGGGGTTAGCTGGGGTAAGAGGGTCTTGTAGTATTGGATAGAAAATCCATCCGGTCCGGGGGCTTTCCCGAGCTTGGCGGAATTTTACCGCCTTACTCAGCTATTCGTTGGTGATGGGGGCTTCAAGCTCAATGCAGATTGGAGATGGTAGTCTGGTTAAGTTCGCCGAGGATAGATACTCCTCTATGGAGGAAGAAAGAGGTGAGATTATATAGGGAGGAGTAAAATTCCTTGAAGGTTTGGGCAATGTCTTTGGGCAGGAATCATTTTTGCCCCTCTTTTCCCTTAATTAATGGGATATATGATGTCATACGCTGCTCCCTCAGGGCGCGGGCTAGCCATTTGCCGCATTTATCCCCTGACTCGTATACCTGTTTCTGACAGGCTTGGATTGCCGTCTTGGCCTTGTAATGAAGTAGGTCGGAGACCTGGCGTCTAAGGTGGGCTAGGTCATTCCCCACAGTTACAGTCGGTGATCTTTTGTGTTGCAGTTCGAGCGCATGTATGTCAGCCAGTAATTTAGCCAGTGGCGCATCTCTCGCTTTTTTGACCCGGGATCCATGTTTGATCAAGATGCCCCTTATGACTGCCTTATGCGCCTCCCAGACCATGCTCGGGTCACTCCCCGGGGTAGCGTTCGTTTGGAAGTAAGACGTGATCTCGCGGATCACATCAGTCAGGATCTCCGGGATCTGCAATAGGTTCTCGTTCAAACACCATTTCCAGTCCGGGGGAGAACTGGCGCTGGAGAGAGAGAGACGTAGAGTGACCGGGGCATGGTCGGACCAAGTTATATGGCCAATAGAGGTGTCGAGAATTCGCGCCAGTAGTCGGTGAGGGACTAAGAAGAGGTCGATCCGGGAATATAGTTGGTGGGGAGTGGAGAAGGAGTAATCCCGTTCATTGGCATGTAAAATGCGCCAGACATCTAACAATTGCAGGTCATGAAGCTTCTGCTGAATACGCTTCCTGGAGCCCAGTGGCACAGAGGAGGTGCCAGAGGTATCCAAGCTCGGGTCGAGGGGAACATTGAGATCACCACCGAGGATCAAGTGACCTTCCGCAAACTCCACCAGTTTTGAAAGGGTCTTACAAATGAACGAGTCTTGATGAGTATTGGGAGCATAGATGGTAGCTAACGTCACCCCAATGCCGCCAATGTGGCCCTTGAGAAAAAGGTAGCGCCCGCCTGTGTCAACACAACTGTCAGAAAGAGACCAGGGTATACGACTGGAGATGAGAATGGAAACACCCTTAGATTTTGCTTCCTGGCTGGTGGCATGGTATACACAAGGATAGAAACTATTTCGGAGGAAGGGAAGTCCCCCCGTCCTGAAATGAATTTCTTGAACGGGAGCGTTTATGATCATTTAGGAGCATCCGCCGTTTTTCCGGGACATTTAGCCCCTTCACGTTTATTGAGGTGATGGACATCTCCTCCATCGCCTCTGGGGGGAAATAGGGGTGAGAGGAAAAGAAAAAAAAAATGGGGGGGCAGCAAAGGGAATGAAAAAGGAAAAAGAAAAAAGAAGATTACAGTAGGGGGTTAAATCAGCAAGGTAGTTCTAAAGGAAACTTCGAAGGCAATCACCTTTGAACCCGCAGGTTTATGTGAGTTCAGGACTATGTGGGGTCGTGGATGGAGATAGCAAGGGAACCGAACTCTTGCCATGTCCCTTCAGCATTGGCATGAACAGTAAAACATAGCAGCTAAAAACAGTAGAATGTAAAACAGACATGAGGATGAAGGGAGACCACAATCCAACAATAAACAACCTCAGAGCGTAATGTTAACTTATATTTTCCACCAGGAGGGTAACCAACCTTTCCCCCCTCTCATCTGCCATGGCGTCTGATCGGAGAGCATGGCGGTATATATCGCTTGGCCACTACGAGTCCCACTGGAGGCGGGTGACTCGCGGTGGCCCCATGGGGCCCCTCCATCATCTGGGTATGTCGCCCCCAGGGACAGCCCCAAGCGACACCCCAGAGGAGGGTGCAACATGCAAGGGGTCCCTGAGCTTCTCGACAGAGCCTCGTCCCCTCCCCCCAGTCTAAGCGGGGGCTTGTGCCCAGGGAGTGGCTGCATCACCCACCCAACGTCCCTCTGCCCTCCCCTCACCCCAATCCACTCAGCGGGCCCCAAGCACACCACCATGTATGTCAATCAGCGGATCGCAGGGTCAAGCGCCATGGGATTGGAACAAGTTTCTCAAAAATACCCCCCAGGTGGTGAGAAAATAACAGTCTGAAAACAAACCTCACGGGTTGCAGCCCTTCACGCTGAGAGGTCTAATAGGTGTTATGATTCCTGGTCACCAGGCGCAGAGGAGCCACGGGATCCACGTCGTCTCCTGCCCCTGTGGGGGGGGGGGAAGGCTCGGCAAAGCGGAGGGTGGAGCCGGTCAAAGCCGATGGTCGCCGCAAGAGTTGCAGCCAATTCGTGACTGGGATGGCGTCCGTCTCTAGGAAGGCAAACAGGTCAGGGAGGTCCACCGGATCAAACAAGGCGAATGAGACTGAGCCTCTTTTGATGGTCAGCAAGATGGGAAAGTCCCACCTATATGTGCAGCCCAACTGTCTCAAATTGTCTAGTAGCCGACGCAATAGTGCTTTTCTTTGCAGGGTGGCCCTAGACAAGTCGGGTAAAAACTTCAGAGGGGCCCCATCAAAGTCGACCGCGCCCACCTCCCAGGCTCTTCACAGGATGAGATCCTTATGGGAATAATGATTGAGCATATCATGTCCCTGGGTCTGTTCGGATCTCAAGAGCGCGGGCCAAGCGCTCTGTGGACTCCATCAAACTCCAAGTCCTGGGGAGTGATCGAGTCTGCTAGTTGCCGACAGATGGCTAAGACTGTGGGTTGCAGCAACTCCTGGCCCGTAGCCTCCGGTATACCTCGCAGGCGCAGGTTATAGCAGCAGCTCCGGTCCTCGATTTCTTCCATGTGGAACTGCAGGGCATTAACCTGGGAGGATTGTGAGGCTTGCGACTGCTCCAGTTGTGACTCCCGGCTTTCCAGGGAGGACAAGCTCTTTTCAACCGTGGTGAGTCTGTCGGAGAGAAGCTGGACGTCCACTCTGACCGAGCCCAGGTCTCTGTGGTGCACCTCCTCCAGGCGCAGGACCAGGGCCTCCATGTCCGCACGGGTAGGTAGGGCTTGGATGAGGGCTCTCAGGTCCAGATCCCCCAGTGCTGAAGGTGTCAAGGATAAGGTCCCGGGGTCACCGATAGTTGCGTAGTTAACCCCTCGGGGAAGCCCAGTGAGGAGGTTGTGCTGGCCGGTGAAGCAGGGGGAGCCGATGCCCAGGCCCGCAGTGTATAAGCCCGTGCGCTGGGGAAAAAGTGCAATATATCCGATCGGGTAGAGGTTCGGAGTGTTCCCTGCACTTTCCTCCGTCTTGTGGAGCTCATAACGGGGAGGAAAGCTGCATTAGTTGCTGGGTAGCTGGAGGGTTGATCGGAGCTCAGGCTAACGACGTCTTTCCTCCACCATGTCCAGGCCACGTCCCCCTGTCTAGAACTTTTAAAAGGTTGGGAATAGATGTGTGGGGCTCAGACAAAAAAAGGAGTAAGTCGTCCGCAAACGCTGATACTTTAAACGTTCAGTCTTTGATCGAGATGCCCTTAATATCATGATTAAGACGCATTTGGTTTAGCAGTGGTTCAAGGGATAGAATGAAGGGGGGACAGGAGACATCCCTGCCTGGTACCATTGTTAAGGGTGAAGGCGTCCGACAGGTGGCCATTAACACGGACTCTTGCAGTTGGTGAAGAATAGAGTGCACTAATATAGGTAAGCATAATTTCTGGGAGTCCTAGTGAAACAAGGACTTTGTCCATGTAGTCCTATGCCACCCTGTTGAACGCCTTCTCAGCATCTAATGAAAGGAAGAAACCAGGTTTGTCATTTTTTATAAGCCAGTGATGAATATTGAGGGCTTTGGTGGTATTATCTCTTCCTTCCCTGCCCAGTATAATGCCGACTTGGTCGAGAGAGATTATAGAGGGCAGGACAGGAAGCGAACGGTTAGCCTATATTTTAGCGTAGATTTTTACGCCAGCGTTTATAAGGGAGATTGGGCGATAGTTTGTTACTAGTTCTGGTTCCTTTCCTTCCTTAGGTATAACTGTTATGTGGGCTTCAAGGAGACGGGGGGGGGGGGGGTTGTCTTGTGCGAGAGATCTGAATACCACTAAAAATTGTGGTTTTAGAATTTCTTTGAAGACTTTATAGTACTGTAGTGGAACGGGCCAAGTGATTTTCCGACTTTCATGTGCCTGAGAGCTTTATCAAACTCCTCTTCTGAAAGGGGAGTATTGAGTTTGTGGGAGGTTTCAGGGGATATTTTAGGGCCTCCAAATTGGGGGAGAAAGTTTTGAATTTGTTTGGCACGTTGAGTAGAGTTAAAGGGGAGATGTTGTAGAGGTCTTGATAGTATTTTTCAAAGTGAGAGGCAATCTCTTTGTTAGAAGAGTAGGTCTTGTTATGTTTGTCTCTAATTCGATGTATTGTAATACTGCTCTTTTTTTCTTGGACTGCTCTGGCCAGAAGCCTATCACTTTTATTCCCTTGTTCATAGAAGCTTTTGTGCCTTAAAATGTACTGTCTTTTGGTAGTGATGTCGAGCTTCTCTTTCAAGAAGGATCGAGTGTGGGTAAGTTCCTGGTGGATTGCAGTGGCTAGGCTTTGTTTAGGAGCAGTTTCTAGGGAGCGTATGTGGGATAAGAGTGCTTTAATTTTCTCCTGTCTCTCATGTTTCAATTTGGCCGTGGCCTTCAGAAATACTCCTCTCATCACACACTTGTGCGCTTCCCATATATTAAGAGGGGTTGAATCATCGCTGTTATTTATGAGGAAGTATTCCTGAAGATTCTCTTGGAATTTCATTGTTTCTATAGGGTCTTTAAACAATGCTGATTTGAGTCTCCAGATTTTTGTTTTGGATTGTGTTTGTGAACAAAGAGATAGAAATAGGATGATGGTCAGGGATGGTCATGGGTTCAATCATGGCTTTTTTGAGGAAGGAAAGGTCATTTTGGGAAAGAATGAAATAGTCAATTTGGGAATACTTGTGGTGAAGGTTTAAAAGGAGGGGTAATCCCTACCTTGTGGATTAAGCGTTCTCCAGGAGTCATGCAGCATGAAGTTTTGCATTTTTAATCTAATCTGCTTCAGGGCTCTGTAGGAGATCTTAGAAGTACCCTAAGAGGTGTCCACTGTTGGTTCGAGAGGGACATTAAAATCTCCCCCGAGGATGAGAATCCCCTCGGAGAAAGAGGAGAGGGCTTCCTCAATCTGACGAAAGAAAGACACTTATTTAGTGTTGGGAACATAAATGTTGGCGAGTGTGATGGGGCGATTGTAAAGCTTCCCTTTGAGGAATAAATATCTCCCTGAAGGGTCAATCAGGCTATTGATTAATTGGAAAGGGAGATGTTTGGATATGAGGATCAAGACCCCCTTCATTTTGGAGACCTGGTTTGGGGCATGGTAAACAGTTGGGTAGTCCCTGTTCATGAGCTTTGGAATCTTCCCTACTTGGAAGTGGGTCTCTTGGAGACGATATGAGCACGCAGATTGCGGCATTCTTGCAAGAGTTGAGAGAGTTTTTCTGGAATATTCAACCCTTTTGAGTTGATAGAAATAAGTTTTAGCAAGAGAGGAGTGGTGTCGAAAGAGGAACAAAACATTTGGGCGAGTTGGTTGGTTGGGGAGCTTATAAAATCTTTGGGAGTGCGGAATTCTCTATGGAGGCAGTGATCCCACCGATGGGAAGGTTAAACAGAGGAAAAAAGAAGGGTACAGTAGGGAGAGGAAGGGTAGATAAGGAAAGGTGTGGGGGTGAGAAACCGGAGGAGTTAATAAACCTGCTTCAACTCCTGATGCTCAGCTGGGGTGATTGAACTGCCCGGAAGGGTCAGAGGAGAATGGGTACTCACTCTGTGTGGGGACGTGGGTTGAAACCGCCACTAAGGGAGAACACCCACGATGGTGGAGCTAATCTAATGGGAAAATGGGGAGTGTGATAAAGAAGAGCTGGGGGGGTGATAGAATCCATTGGAGACTACAAGTTCAAGTTAACTAAGAAGTACTCGGGGGGTAGGGAGTCATTGTTCTTATTTATGGATAGAGGGTGTTGGCGTATCACCAAGGGAGGATAGTGAGAGGGGCTGTATAGTACACACCATGGGAGAATCCCCAGCGAGAGAGTACAAGCTTACATTGTTGTATGTAGAAAGAGATTGGTGGCACCTGAGATAGGGGATTGATTATTAGGGTGGGTATGTTGCTCTTTCTCGGAAGAGAAGAGCAAGAGGAAGCCTAGCTGGTCTGGTAGCGTATTTGAAATTTTACAGCGCTATGAGGTAGTCAATGCCCTAATGGGACCTAGCAGTCACTGTTGGAAATATCAAGGTTTAAGACAATTAGAGCTGGATACCTGGGTTTTGAGGAATTTACCTAGTGGCTTATTGCGGGCTTGTCTCAGCTGTCAGGGGTTTTTAGGACTTCCTACGGCTATCTGGGACAGTAGAAGCGTTCAGAGCTGCACTGAATTCTGTTTAGAGCTGGTTAAACAGTTAGAAGAATCGGTTGCCTTTTCTGAAAATGTAATGACATTTAATTGATTGGAGCAACTGGCTAAGGTGGGAACCAGGGGAGAAGTTAGGTGATTCTAGGATAGAATGTTGAGACGAACCTGCAAGTCACTGAGTGAAGGGCACCCCTGAGGCCGGAAAGATAACATTCAACTATATATAACAATACAACAGTTTTGAATGAACTTAAACTAGAGTAACATTAATAAACAAACAATCAAGTTGCTGTGAATAGTATTTCGCCCATCTGAGTAAACAGAGGGGCGAAAATGTGCTCAATGGGAAGGAGATGTTGGATGGGTTAGAGAGGGCACAGTCTGCTAAACTGTGTAATAGATCAGGTAAACAGGAGAAACCTGAATGTCCAGGAAAGATCTGCGGACTGAACGTCATCAAGAGAATTAACCTGGAGCGGTTCTGAGATGACAAATTCAAGTAGACTATGCGGATAATTGGGGGTAGACAGTTCAATACTAGTCAAACCATTTAGACCCCTAGACTTGGGAGTTATTGTGTACAAGAAAATCGTAGCTAGACAATGAGTAGAGACCATTATATGGGAAAGCTAAGTATAGCGGTGATACTTGCTGGTTCAGGCGGGGAGTTGTAAAACCTGAGCATGTTCTTGCTTGCAGAGAGTTCCTGTTATAAAGTGTTTGCTTTCAAAAGGAAAGGTGTCATTACCTGGGTTTAAAGGTGAGCAACAAGGAGGATAATTCTGAGGACCAGGTTCATGACCTTAATCAATCAGTAACTGTGGCCAGTGGAAAGGTAAAACGGCAAGGTGGGATAAAGGAAGCAATACAGTCTAGATGTCTCTGCGGTCACATCTGCGCAGTGGTGATGATCCCGGACTCCTCGGTGCTTCCTCTCTCCGGTCCGGGTTAAGAGTTGACGGGGGAGAATTGTTTCTTCGTCTGCGATCTCGGTGCCTTTATGCTCTCGGAGTGCAGTTATTTGAAACCTCTATCCAGGCCTCTGCAATAGAGAAGGAGCTGTACCAATCCGGAACTTCAGTTGGAGGGATATGAAGAGCTTCAGAGAAAGCTTGCAAGTCATCAGGAGTAGGCAGATTGGCGGTGTGCCCCCTCCAGGTGGCGGACAGGCAGAATGGGAACTTCCATTTATATGGGATTGCTCTGGTGTGGAGCTGATCCAGGAGAGGGCGCAGTGCTCTCCTATGTTGTTATGTTATATGAGAAAAGTTTGATTTCGGCCCCATTAAATAGTACCCAGTCTCTCCATTTCTATGGGAGAGTCGGCTGGTCTGTCTAGTAAGTCATTAAAGATCCCGATCACTGTGTGTTCAATGTGTTGTTCCACTGATTCAGGGACTTCTCTAAGCCTGATGTTATGGCGTCTGCCACGGTTATCTAAATCCTCCAGATGTCTGTGGATTTCTATGATATGGGAGAGATTGATGTCTGAAGATCTCTGTACCTGTTTGATGGCCTCTGCATGGCGCGCAGCCATCTGTTCCACGGATCCCATGCATACAGAAATGGCGCTGATATCAGACTTCAGGTCTGTAATAGCCGCTGATAGAGTGGCTTTAATATCTGCAGCCACAATGTGTAAGTCTGTCAGGCTCAAAGCCCGTGCTGATGCGCTGGATGAAGGAACGGGGTCTCTCACACCGTTCGTCTGACTCCCGGCTGGGACGGAGACGTCCATGTCGGAGGCCGCGTGGCCTTCTCCTGCCGCCATGCGGAACATCGCCGGGATGTTCCCTGTAGATTGGGAGAGCGGATCCTTCTGGGAGCATGAGCCCAAGGCGTTGTGGTCGCTTTATCCATGTTTGTGATGAGATAGGCACTTGTTTCTTCCCCTTCTGGATAGTTAAATGCTCCGAGAGCTCGAACAATGCGGCCATCACTGAGCGGTGCCAAGCCACGCCCCTTAAGCATCTTGAGTTGAGACATAGGTATCCTCACCGGGAAGGTTTCAAAAAATATAGCAATTTAAGCATGATGGACATCTTCAAAACATTGACTCTACCCAGCCAAGATATAGGATATGTCCTCCATCTCTTCAGCATATTATTTATATTGTAAAACAAGGGAGGGTAATTAGTTTGATATAAGGATGAGTATATGTTGGTAATTTGCACTCCCAGATATTTTAAGGAGTGGGAGCACCATCTGTATGGATATGTTTTCTGTAGGGAAGCTAGGTCACCCAGGGGTATGTGGAGGGGGAGGTCCTCGGTCTTAGAGGTGTTTATCTTGTATCCGGATAGGTATCCAAATCTGATCAGAAGGGTATGCAAATTAGGTAATGATATTAGTGGATGAGTCAGGGTAAGTAAAAGATCGTCGGCAAACAATGATAGTTTTATATTCCATCTGTCTCATAGGGACTCCCCTATGTCAGTGTGGGCTCTAACTGCTGCTGCCAAAGGTTCCAGGCAGAGAATAAAGCATGGTGGTGACAATGGGCAGCCATGCCTTGTTCCGTTGGACATTTGATATGTTTGTGAAAAGAAAGAGGACATATGCACCTGAAATGTGGGGTTAGAATAGAGCACCTGCAATGCTGATATGAAAGGACTTTTCAGTCCATACTTAGATAATATTGCAAACATATACCGCCAACTCAACCTATCAAATACTTTAGGAGCATCTAAGCTCAATACTATTGCTGGTCGTTGAACCCTCTTCAGCATGTCAATCAGATCGATGGTCCGTCTGGTATTGTCCCCTGCGTGCCTAGATGGAATAAATCCCACTTGGTGTTTATCTATGAGCTTATGGAGCATTTGGGACAGTTGGTTAGCCAAAATTTTTGTGAAGAGTTTGTAGTCCAAAAGAGTGAGATAGGTCTGTAATTATCAGGGATAGGGGGGTCCTTATCTGGTTTTGGTATGACCATGACCAAAGAGTGCAAGAAAGATACATGGGGGATCTTTCCTTGTAAAGGGGAATTCTATAGGGACAGTAAGTGTGATGTTAATATAGGGGTGAAGCTTTTATAATATGAGTAGGGCAAGCCATCTGGGCCAGGGGATTTATTTGTAGGTAAATCTTTGATCGTAGCTGTAAGCTCTTCCAATGTTATATTGGCGTTCATTTGTCTGAGATTTGATGAAGAGAGTTGGGGCAAGGGTATGTCTTTCAGGAACTCCTCCAGGGCCTCTGGTTTGAAAGGAGGATGGTGAGTTGGAGTAAGGCTGTTATATAACTTGTTCTAAAACTCTCCAAATAGTCTAGCCATAGATTGAGGGCAATATGTAGGAGTTCCATCCGTCTGGTTAATAACGTCAGGTAAAGAACTAATAGGATGTGGGTTAAGTTTGGAAACTAGCATTTTATGAGGCTTGTTGGAAAACTCATAAAATTTTTGTTTAGCCCATAACAGTGATTTGGCTATGCCTGTCAAGGCCAGGGACCTAAGTTGATTGCCTAAAGATGTCACGGCCCGGAGGCGAGCCACCGTGGGGGAAAGCACAAGAGCTCTCTCTGCTGACATCAGTTTTGATAGCAATATGGTCTTTTGGGCAGCAGTATCTCTTTTCAGTCTGGATCCTTCAGAGATACACTGTCCTCGAAAGAAGGCTTTATGTGCCTCCCACAGGTTAGAGGCCCCCGACACCGAACCAATATTGAGCTTAAAAAATTCAATAAGGGCGTTGGAGAGTTTTTCTTTGGTGTCTATGCGATTGAGCAATTGAGCAATGACTCATTGAGACTCCAATGGCATGTTTTAGAATAAGCCTTGGACAGGGCCAGATACAGGGATAATGGAACAGACCAAGTTATCTGACCTATCTCCGATGCCACTACATTAGGCAGGAGAGGGGCAGATATGAAGTAGTCCAGTCTGGAAAACATTTTGTGGGGAGGGCAGTAGAAAGAAAATTGACTACTTGTGGGGTGTTTGATTCTCCAAGAATCAAACAGGTGGTGTGTTCTAATTAGTTTCCGGAAAGAGATGGCCATAGATTTGGTTGGGGTGGGTGGATAAAGTTTAAATAATGACTGTCTGTCACATGTGGGGGAAAATATCACATTAAAGTCCCGCCTACAATTGTAAAGGGTTGGGCATAATGTTCCAACCTCTCAAAGGCCTCAATAAGAAACTTAAAGTGGATGTAAACCCAAAAAAAAAATGAATAATTCTGCCTGGTAGACTATAGCATGTCATATCATCTGTGCCCAGTCTTGCCACAAAGAGTTAATCCAACTGTGAGTAATGAGCTTATGTTTTTTCAGGAAAAGAAAGTCTGACTAACAGGGAAATACACAGGCGATCAGCTGTGTGCTCTGTGAGTGACAAGCAGTTTGCTTTTCTCCTTCACATAGCAGAGAAAGTGGGGTGGGTGGGGAGGCTTGTGACATCACAACTCCACCCACCGAGTTCCAGAAAACACAGACACTGATTTCAGAGTTTTACAGAGCTGCTAGTGCTTCCAGGAAGGACATTTGCAAGGTAGGGATAGATGCAGGAGGCTTGCATGTATATATACATTAATACTGTGCCATTAGTTTATACAGGGTGGGTGGTGGGTTTACATCCACTTTAACCTGGCCTGTATTAGGTGCATATAGATTCATTAAAGAAAAAGAAGTAGATAGATAACCACAATCGAATATTATGTAGTGGCCATGAGAATCTAGGGAGGAGGAGCGGACCCTGACAGGGCAAGAGCGCCTGATTAGGACCACTACCCCAGCCCTACCAGATGGGTTGGAGGCTGTATAGGAAAGGGGAATTGCTTTGATGCACATTTAAATGATCCCCCAGTCCTAAAGTGAGTCTCCTGTACCAAAATGATGCCAGCCCCAGAGGCCTTGAACTCCTTAAGTGCCAGCCATCATTTCTTAATGGAGTTCAAGCCTTTAACGTTATATGAAACAATCCTCGAAGCCATAACAGTACAATATAGTCAGGCTACCATAACATAACATAAAGGGGGGTATCCCCAGTGGGGGTGTATCGTTATTTGTCAGCATAGTACTAAGTATAAACTGATATTTAGGAACAACCTTTGAAATGGATCCATCAGTTTTTTTTTCTTAGCTTAGATAATAAAGGCCATATCGGCCAGAACAAGAAAAAAGTCAGGAAAAAAAAAATACAAAAAATACAAAAGAACCAAGGACATCTAAGTCCATTGCCTGAGAAGCAGCCACTTTTCAGGATACCCAGGCCATAGTCTGTATGAGTCGAGGAGCCTCCAACAGAACAGGGGAGGGGTTAATGCATCCAAATCCCAAGATGAGTTGGAATATATCCATCTACAGAAGATGAAAACAAGTTGTGCCAAGAGGAGATCAGGAAGCATTCAGGTAGGTGATTTGTTGTATTGGGATTGTTGCGGTGTAGAAGAGGAGGATCTTCTTCCTCTGCCTCTGACCGGGGTCCAGATCCTGGTTGGGGCATATTTATCTCTAGGTGTAGAAGGCATAGGCATGAAGTCCTTAGCAGGTAACGGTGGGATGCCTAGGTTTTTAAATAGGCGTCTCCTTCCTGAAGGTTACGTAGGACATGCTGCACACCCTCCTTCATGACACTGAGACGAAAAGGAAATCAAAGTGATGGGTGAGAGGTCGCTGTTTATCTGAATCCTGTCTCCTTTGTGTTCAATGTGAGATTTTTTGTGTGTGGCTTGCGTTTGGGCCTTTTTGCTTTCATAGAAATGAAATCGGACAACAATGTCTCTAGGCCTGGCCGCGGCAGGGGACTTCGGGGCCAGTGACCTATGGGCCCTGTCAAGGATCCAATCAATAGAAAAATAGAAACAGAAAAAAACTGAGTAGTCCATCGAGTCTGCCCCTTTTTATTTTTTTTATTTTTATTTTTTATTTTTTTTGTTTTCACATTAACCTTGTTGTCTGACTATAGATTTATGTTTATCCCAGTGTCCGCTATGTCTGGAGCTAGGACATTGAACAAGCCCAGGAGATATGATCTGATATTTTTGTGCTCACTTTTTCAGAAACCCCTCTGATCTGTAGATTCTGACGTCTCTCCCTGTTTTCAAGATCTTCTTGCTGAATTTGGAGCTGTGATACTGCATGCTTAAGGGAGGCATTTTCTTCCTCCAAAGCGTGGACATATTGGGTCATATCGTCAAATTTAGTCTATAGTACATCAGTACATTCTCCTATTTGATCCAGCTCCCCCCTCAGTTCTTGTGATAGCTTCCCTATTTCCTGGGCTACATTGTGGGTTATCTTTTGTAGTAAAGCTTGTAGCTTATCATCCAGCAGCTCAGGGGTTAAAGTAGTGCGGCAGCTCTGAGGCAGTGTGAGGTTCCGCTGGTCACCGTTTCGGTTTGTGTTACCTCGACCGCGCGTGGCCAGGTCGGCCTGTGAAATCAAGCCCGAGGATTCAGGCCTAGTTAGGAAGCGCTCCATGCCTGGGCCGGGCCGTGGCTCGGATCTCGACCGGTAGACCTTTTTTGGTCTCCGGTCTTCACCACGTGGCATGCGGTGAATGTAGGGGAACTTTGTGCTTACACCTGGAGCTTGGAAGTGTCTGTGTAGCTATACAGGGGCGGATGAAAGCAGGGACAGTCTGGAGCTCCTCTGTCACACGTCTGCCATCACCAGAAGCCATGCATGAGCCCTTCTTTTGTTTCAGTCTTACAAAGGACACTGACAAAGTCTTTCATGCTCCTGCCATAGTGTTTTTGTCGCCAACAGAACAAAATAAACCAACCGTTTCAATGGGCGTAACAACCCAGGTGGTAAATCATTATGCAGTGCAAGGTGGGGTTGTTGAGAAATGGAGAACCCCATCAGACCATGTAGCATGGAGAACACTCTGCTCCAAAAGTTTCTAATTTTGGGACATTCCCACCAAATGTGGAGTATAAAGCCCAGTAACTTACAACCCCGAAAACACTTACAACCCCAAAAAGAGGATATCTTATACATTCTGGCCAGGCGAGTCGGGACAAGATACCATTTAGTCAGGACATTTAAACTTGCTTCTATCAAAGAAACATTCAATATACTTTTATAGGATACTTGAAATCTGGATGACCAAGATTGTAGATCCTCTTCCCAATGAAGGTCCCTCTCCCAGGCCAGCATGTAAGGTTGTTTCTGCGTTGGGGTGAGCAGCGACTCATATACCATTGAAATACCCCTACATTGCGGGTGACCGGTCCAGAGAGATTGTCATTTAAAGCCATTAGAGGAGGTGTCTCTACCTGTTACGTATATCCTGGTTGGTGGATTGTTACCAACAAAGCTCCTATGACCATTTTTCCTGATCCTTAGTGCACCAGAGTTCATATGCTGTTAGGGAAGGCGGGGCCAAATGGTGCGTAAAAAAAACTAGCTATTTGAAAAAATCTGAACTTTTCCAAAGGAGACATCTCTAAAACTGAACAGCAATGGGAAAGAGTGGTCTGCAATGGGTGAAAAAATGACCAATACAATATACAGTAGGCCTTTATCCATCTACCATTTAAATGCCCTAATATCCATACCTCGGGGAAAACCAAGATTGTAGAATAAGTGTGCTGAAGGAGTAAAAGCGAAGATCAGCGAAGAGTGAAAGTGCAAACGATCCCATAAAGCAAATGAGTGAGATAGCATGGGCGCCCATATCAAAGGCCTATCTTTAAGGGGACGCCATAATAAAAAAGCAATTGTAAAGGATGGGAGAGCCTGTCACTATATCTGTACCCAGTACGGTCTCTCGTGGCGGGAATAAACCACCGATAATTGCATTAATTGCGCTGCCTTGTAGTAGGCAGAGGAATCTGGACCACCAAGTCCACTCTTAGATCTAGGCGTGAACAAGGTAACACGGGCCAATCTGTGACTTTTTAGGGCCCCAGATAAATTACAACACCTTAGATTGAAAACGTAGGTGATCTGACCTAGGGACCAATGCTGGCAAGGACTGAAAGAAATATAAGAATTTAGGTAAGAGAGTCATATTGAAAGCATGAGTTCTACCCAGCTATGAGAGATCGTACAGAGCCCAGCTAGAAAGAAGCTGCTCCAAACGTCTTAAACAGGAGGGACAATGTACTGCATATAACATTGAATACGAAGGGGAGAGATTGACCCCTACATAAGAGATAGCGGCATCAAGCCATTGGAATGGAAAAGATGTCCATATGCACGAAAGCAGCTGATCGGGGACATTGACATTCATGGCGGAAGCTTTTGTTTCGTTAACCCTGAGCCCAGAGATTTTACCAAAATCCTGTAATATGCGCAAAATATTCATAAGGGAGGTGAGAGGGGAAGTGACAAAAAGTAGCATATCAACTGCGAATAATGCACACTTATGATCTTGAGGGCCACACAACCCCTTGATATTCGGGTTGACATGTATAGCTTTCGATCGCTATAGCAAAGGCCAATGGCGACAGCAGACACCCTTGTCGAGTGCCAATTTGTTTGCAATAGGGTCAGAATGATAGCCTATCAATTTAACCCTGGCTTATGGTTGAGAGTATAGAGTCCCCAGGATGCACAGGAAAAGGGGGCATAAACCCCAGGTCTCCAAGACTTTAAACATATAATAGAAACATGAACAATGACCCCTGCGCAATAGTGTGATGGGAGATGAGTGCTTCCCAAGGATAATTGGAATGGCCTTGATGCCTCCAAGGATAGGGTGTATCCCGAGTGCTACTGTATGATAAGAGAAAAAGAAGGCGCACTGGCCTAGTGCATTATCCCAGGGTAAATTTATTTAAAAGGAAGATTAAAAATTCTCACAAACATATGACGAAAACACGCATAGAGCCTCCAACATGGGGCGGGCAGTCCTATCTTGGTGAAGGTCCCTGAACCGTGATAGAAAGGACATGAAAGCTACACCAGCTAACATGTTTCGAAGGCCATGCCTTCTTCCTCAGAGCTCCTTAAACATAAAATGTATGTCCAAGATACCGAGTCGAAGGCCTTCTGCAAATCTATAGACAGGAGGAGGCCCTCCTTAGGGGGACCCACAGCCCAGCCTGACTGCAAGAGGAAGATGACATCTACCTATCTTCTAATCTGGTCCGGCCCCTGGTGCCCCGGGATGATGCCCATCTGACCCCTGCCAACATAAGAGCTGATAAAGGAGGACACTCTATTGGCCAATACTTTTGTGAACAATTTAAGATCATTATTGATTAGGTAAATAGGCCGATAATTGCCAACCTCTCCAGAATCCTTGTTAGGCTTTGGTACCATGGAAATGTATGCCAAGTAAGAAGAGGGATCTAGAGGAGCCCCACCCCGAGCAGAGCATTAAAATACCGAACCAAGTGAGGGACCAACAAGTCTTGACATTTATGGTAATATAGTGTCGGAAAGCCCTCAGGCCCTGGTGCAGAACCCGTCTTTGTGCATTTAATTGTGTATCGCCTACCCCGATTTTCCGGGAGCCTGATGGTGATTCTGAGAGTCGGGGAGGGTTTACATATTTCCTCAGGGTGCAGGGTATTGGCCATGGTGTCGATGAACAAGAAAAAGAATTGAGCGCCAGCCACTTTTATGCTTTAACAATAGAGAAGTTTATTTCTCAAGCAGGAAAAATGTGGGCGAGAGGGAATTGGGCACAGGACACCCTTAGTAACAATCAACAACAGGCAGATTATCAAAAATAGGTGCGATAAGGCTGACAGCAGTACAGGAAAACGAGCCTTTAAGCTGAACCAGAACATCTGTACTTTGTAGGACAGGCTGTCTCCTCTAGTAACTGAACTTCACAGCATCATACACATGGATTCCCTTGGATGAGTTCTTTCTTGAAGTCATCCCAGCCACTTCATAGCCTCCAGCTCATGAGGAGTCCCCTTCTGGTGCTTCCTTAGAACTGCATCCCTCTCAGAATTGGTTCCGGATCTGAGGCTTTCCTCAACAGAAACTTAAACACTCAGATAGGCCTCGGATAGACCTAGTAGCCAGGAGACCACCTGGATAGGCGTCAGGCTTCAGGCCTAGCAGCCAGGAGCTGCTTCACACACATCATCCACCCAGGCCGCAATCCTTGGGCGGGAAAGACTGACCTCGATCACCTGACTTCTCCCAAATAAATACCTTTTCCCAGCATTCATAGCGGCAAATCTGATTGGCTAAGAAAGGTGTGTTTATTCATAGCTTGAACTCACTGTAGCTCATTACTCTAATGTCAGAGGCAGCAACACCACCTACTGACAGGGAGGGAGGAACCACAGCTGAACAGCATTAGGACAGAAGCCATTTGACCTCTAAAAACTACAAATTAGTTAGGCTGGCTACCATTGTAACTAAATTTACCTGTAGCCCTATTCTAGGACGAGGGTGCTACACTCTCCCCCTGCCAAGGAGGCTACGCCCTCGGAGTCTGCAAAAAAAATATGCTCTCAAGCCTAACAGCGGATGTCCTGGCAAAAAGTGGATGTGAAAGGGTAATAGGAAAGGATACATTTTGAGTTACAAATACATGTGTCATTCCACATGCAATAAAAAAATTACATCACATAATGACATTGCATCCTAATTGTCTATCTAATATATTATACAATAAGAAAATATTGTTATTAAACCAATTTAACCATTTGACCACTGGGCACTTAAACCCTCTTAACAACCACACCAATTTTCAGCTTTCAGTGCTCTCACATTTTGAATGACAATTACTCAGCCATGCAACACTGTACCCATATGAATTTTTTGTCCTTTTTTTCACACAAATAGAGCTTTCTTTTGGTGGTATTTAATCACAGCGGGGTTTTTTATATTTTGTGCTATAAAAGAAAAAAGACCATAAATTTTGTAAAAAAACGCATTTCTTTGTTTCTGTAATAAAAATTTTGCAAATTAGTATTTTTTCTTCAAAATTTATACTGCTACATATCTTTGGTAAAAATAACCCAAATTAGTGGATATCATTTGGTCTTTGTGAACGTTATAGAGTCTACAAGCTATGGCTCCAATCACTGAAAATTGATCACACCTGATCACACCTGATATGTTGAAGGCCTATCCAATTTCTTGAGACACTAAAAAGCCAGGAAAGTACATATACCCCCCCATCACCCCTTTTTGGAAAGTAGACATTCCAAGGTATTTAGTAAGAGGCATGGTTAGTTTTTTTGAAGTTGTCATTTTTTCCCACAATTCTTTGCAAAATGAAGATTTTTTTTCCACAAAATTGTCATACTACCAGATTATTTCTCTAACATGCAGGGGTCAATAAGGGGCGCTTGGGCTCCGCCTCCCCGCTGGCTAAGAAAAAAAAAGTCAGCTCGGACCCCTACAGGAGGCACTGGTACATTGACTTACTTTATTTTTTTTGTCACCTGACAGCCAAGTAGTGAGCCTATTGGTCAGCCATTAAAGACTATGGATGTGCGCTGAACAGGCACACATTCATAGTCTGATTGGCTGCCCTGAGCCTGTGGCTCACTGTGATTGGATGGCATGGATGAGGTGGGCTGGTCACTGTGGTGGCAGACATGACTCCCCTTCCCACGTAGACCCTGACCATGTGACAAGCAAGGGACTGATGGGGACAGGCTCCAGCCCACTCTCCACAAGCTGATCTCTGCACGCTGACAGGCAGCTGCCCTGCCAGTCTATTAGATGGGGTAAGTGCGGGACTTGTCCTGACTTTGTGACTTTGGGGGAGGTCCTCTGCTTGGCACTGATTGGCACTGTAGTGGCACTTATAGCACATATGAGCTTTGTAGTGGCACCAATGGGCACAGGCGGCACTGTAGTGGCAGAGATGTCAGACAGCGAGGGACATCACGACAGAAGACAGCATCAGAACAAGAGCGTCTTTTTTGTTTTCAGTGGGTTACCGGCGGCGAGGAAGAAGACAGCTCCACGAGAGACGACGGTGGGAAAAGATGGCACAGAGAGAAGACAGCTATTTATTTTAATAAAGGACTTGTGAAAAACGGCTCTTGCTTTTTTTACATTTCACAGCTTTTTTGGTGAATGGGTAGGGATATGATGTACCCGATACTCATTCACTTGGGGGCTTCAAGATTCCGATAAGCCCCCCGCCCGCAGACCCCGACAACCACAGCCCAGGGTTGTTGGGAAGAGGCCCTTGTCCCCATCAAACCCCCAAAGCACCCTTCCCATGTTGAGGGCATGTGGCCTGGTATGGTTCAGGAGGGGGATGCTCGCTCGTCCCCCCTATTCTGACCTGCCAGGTTGCATGCTCGGATAAGGGTCTGGTATGGATTTTGGGGTGACCCCCACGCCATTTTTAAAAAAAAAACTCTTCAATACACTGTGTTATATATACAACACTGATTGTACTATATATTCTCCACTGTATTATATATACTACAATGACTGCACTATATACTCTGAACTGATATATATATATATATATAGTGTACAGATTGCACTATATACTCTGAACTGCAATATATATACTATGCGGACTGCACTATATACTCTGAACTGCAATATATGTATTATGAGGACTGCACTATATACTCTGAACTGTATTATATATACTACGGGGACTGGACTATATAAAATTGTAATTACATGCCCCAGTCAAACAGGTACAGAAAAATTGGGCCTTGGGTATTGGTGATGCCTGAACACTGTAACCCCTCACAATTACTCCTGTTGGGCATAGGAATGGGCCCTGCTGTGAAAAATGATTTTAAAAATTGTAATTACATGCCCCAGTCAAACAGGTGCAGAAAAATTGGGCATTGAGTGTTGGTGGTGCCAGAACACTGTATTCCCTCACAGTTACTCTTGTTGGGTGCAGGAATGGTCCCTGCTGTTAAAAATTATTTTTACAAACCTATACGCTGACGAACATATCAACTCGCACATAGAAAACAAGCTACTTGACACCGTCAACCTGCCCACAATAGAGCCTGAACACCTGACGTATCTGAACTCTCCAATCACGCAACTTTTCGATGTCCTTAAAAAACTTTCAAATGGTAAGGCCTCTGGCTCTGATGGCTACACCCCAGAGTTCTTCAAATTAAGTAAAGATGTGATTTCCAGCACCTTACTAGAGGTCTATAACAGCATATGACAAGGGGGTCCTTACTTAGCCACTGGACATTCAGCCACAATCAAGTTGATCTAAAAAAAAAGGTAAAGATCCTACAGAACCCAGCTCATACCATAAATTATCCCTTTTAAACATACAGGTGCTAGTCATATAATTAGAATATCATCAAAAAGTTGATTTATTTCACTAATTCCATTCAAAAAGTGAAACTTGTATATTATATTCATTCATTACACACAGACTGATATATTTCAAATGTTTATTTCTTTTAATTTTGATGATTATAACTGATGACTAAGGAAAATCCCAAATTCAGTATCTCAGAAAATTAGAATATTGTGAAAAGGTTCAATATTGAAGACATCTGGTGCCACACTCTGATCAGCTAATTAACTCAAAACGCCTTTAAATGGTCTCTCAGTCTAGTTCTTTAGGCCACACAATCATGGGGAAGACTGCTGACTTGAAAGTTGTCCAAAAGACGACCATTGACACCTTGCACGAGGAGGGCAAGGCACAAAAGGTCATTGCAAAAGAGGCTGGCTGTTCACAGAGCTCTGTGTCCAAGCACATTAATAGAGAGGTGAAGGGAAGGAAAATATGTGGCAGAAAAAAGTGTATAAGCAATAGGGATAACCACACCCTGGAGAGGATTGTGAAACAAAACCCATTAAAAAATGTGGGGGAGATTCACAAACAGTGGACTGCAGCTTGAGTCAGTGCTTCAAGAACCACTACGCACAGACGTATGCAAGACATGGGTTTCAGCTGTCGCATTCCTTGTGTCAAGCCACCCTTGAACAACAGACAGCGTCAGAAGCATCTCGCCTGGGCTAAAGACAAAAAGGACTGGACTGCTGCTGAGTGGTTCAAAGGTATGTTCTCTGATGAAAGTAAATTTTGCATTTCCTTTGGAAATCAGGGTCCCAGAGTCTGAAGGAAGAGAGGAGAGGCACACAATCCACCTTGCTTGAGGTCCAGTATAAAGTTTCCACAGTCAGTGATGGTTTGGGGTGCCATGTCCTCTGCTGGTGTTGGTCCACTGTGTTTTCTGAGGTCCAAGGTCAACGCAGCCGTATACCAGGAAGTTTTAGAGCACTTCCTGCTTCCTGCTGCTGACCAACTTTATGGAGATGCAGATTTCATATTCCAACATGACTTGGCACCTGCACACAGTGCCAAAGCTACCAGTACCTGGTTTAAGGACCATGGTATCCCTGTTCTTAATTGGCCAGCAAACTCGCCTGACCTTAACCCCATAGAAAATCTTTGGGGTATTGTGAAGAGGAAAATGCGATATGCCAGACCCAACAATGCAGAAGAGCTGAAGGCCACTATTGGAGCAACCTGGGCTCTCATAACACCTGAGCAGTGCCACAGACCGATCGACTCCATGCCACGCCGCATTGCTGCAGTAATTCAGGCAAAGGAGCCCTAACTAAGTATTGAGTACTGTACATGCTCATACTTTTCATGTTCATGCTTTTCAGTTGGCCAAGATTTCTAAAAATCCTTTCTTTGTATTGGTCTTAAGTAAAGTTGAGCAAACCCGAACTGTAAAGTTCGGGTCCGTACCGAACTTTGGGGTGTCCGTGACCTGGACCCGAACCCGGACATTTGAAAAAAAGTTTGGGTTCGGGTATTTTATCCCGCCTGTTGAATAGCTGCAGGGCAGCCAATCAACAAGCATTTCACTGGTTTGCCCTTAGAAGCCATCACAGCCATGCCTACTAATGGCATGGCTGTGATTGGCCAGTGCATCATGTGACCCAGCCTCTGTATAAGCTGGAGTCACGTAGTGCTGCATGTCACATGCTCTCAGGCTAGTGTAGGGAGAGGATGCTGCCGGCGCTGTGAGGGACAGATTGCAGATATAATAACATCTCATCCTGCATTACAGAACGATCTGATTCTGGACTAGGTAGAGATTACTACTACTACTGTTTTGAGGGACAGATTACAGATCTTATCCTGCATTACAGAACAATCTGATTCTGGACTAGGTAGAGATTACTACTACTACTGCTTTGAGGGACAGATTGCAGATCTCATCCTGCATTACAGAACGATCTGATTCTGGACTAGGTAGAATTTACTACTCCTGCTTTTAGGGACAGATTGCAGATCTAATAACATCTCATCCTGCATTACAGAATGATCTGATACTGGACTAGGTAGAGTCTACTGCTTTGAGGGACAGATGATTGTTCTAAAATCATCTCCTAGTTCTATTGAGTCAGGTTCCTGCTGTTGCTGTAAGGGACAGATTATTGTTCTAAAATCATCTCCTAGTGCTATAGGGAGAGGTTCCTGCTGTTGCTGTAAGTGACAGTTTATTGTTCTAAAATCATCGCCTACTGCTATAGGGCCAGGTTCCTGCTGTTGCTGTAAGGGACAGATTATTGTTCTATAATCATCTCCTAGTTCTATAGGGAGAGGTTCCTGCTGGTGCTGTAAGAGACAGATTATTGTTCTAAAATCATTACCTACTGCTATAGGGTCAGGTTCCTGCTGGTGCTGTAAGGGACAGATTATTGTTCTAAAATCAATGCCTACTGCTATAGGGTCAGGTTCCCGCTGTTGCTGTAAGGGACAGATTATTGTTCTAAAATCATCGCCTACTGCTAAAGGGTCAGGTTCCTGCTGTTGCTGTTAGGGACAGATTATTGTTCTAAAATCATTGCCTACTGCTATAGGGTCAGGTTCCTGCTGTTGCTGTAAGGGACAGATTATTGTTCTAAAATCATCACCTACTGCTATAGGATCAGGTTCCTGCTGTTGCTGTAAGGGACAGATTATTGTTCTAAAATCATCTCCTAGTTCTATAGGGAGAGGTTCCTGCTGCTCCTGTAAGAAGTCCAGAGAATAGACATTTAGACCAGCCTCACACAGCCATTGGTATACTTGTTTTTTTGAATATGCCTCAATATTTTGGGGGCTACCCCAATTAGAAAAAAAAACAAACAAACAACAAAAAGTGTTGGCTACCTCCTCCTCCTCCTCCACCACCGCCACTTCCACGTACACTGCCACGGTCACGGCCTAATCAAATTCTAAGCTCCTACTCCACATCCACCCCCTTCCCATTTTTATTTTTCTTATTTGATTTTAAGTTATTTTCCCTATCCCCATTTTTTTGTAGGGCACTTGTCCTACTCTTACCCCCATTTTACTTCCTTTTGCAGCCCTCTAGCACTTGCCAGGACTTTTTTACAGCCATTTTTGTGCCGAAAAGTTTGGGTCCCCATTGACTTCAATGGGGTTCGGGGCCGGGGTCAAGTTCGGTACCGAACCCAAACTTTTTTGCGAAGTTTAGGCGAACCTGCCAAACCCGAATATCCAGGTATCCGCTCAACTCTAGTCTTAAGTAATATTTAAATCTCCTGAGATACTGAATTTGGGATTTTCCTTAGCTGTCAGTTATAACCATCAAAATTAAAAGAAATAAAAATTTGAAATATATCAGTCTGCGTGTAATGAATGAATATAATATACAAGTTTCACTTTTTGAATGGAATTAGTGAAATAAATCAACTTTTTGATGATATTCTAATTATATGACCAGCACCTGTAGATTCCAAAATAATGTCAAAGATTGTAGCGTCATCTTTGGCTTCTATTATGCCCTCCCTAATTCACTCAGCGCAAACGGGATTTACTAAAGGTAGGGCAGCCTCTGCAAACATACGAAAAGTGTTAACAGCCTTAGAATGCGCCAAGTTAAACCCATCAAAAGACCTAGCCATCATTACACTAGATGCAGAAAATGCTTTTGATAATGTTAGCTTTGCCTGGCTCACACAGGCCATGCAGAAATTCAGTTTTTCAGGCCCGTTTGCCATTTTATATCGAGCCTATACTCGGCCCCCTCTGTCAGAGTGGCTGCTGCAGGTTGCCTTTTAAAACTGCTTCATAAAGGGACACATCAGGGTTGCCCCCTTTCTCCACTACTGTTCAACTTTGCAATCAAACCCCTCTCCCGATATCTAAATGAAAGTGCCCATCTCTATGGAATCCCCATAGCATGGGAAGAGCTGCACATAGACCTCTTTCGTGGATGATATACTCATATCTTCATCTGCACCTTCCTCTGATATACCCTTCATACAACAAACGTTGGAATCCTTTCGCTTATGCTCGGGTCTTAAAATAAATTTTAACAAAAGTGAAGTGCTTCCTCTAAACCTATCCATCTCACACAGCTGGACTCCAACCTCCCCCTTCCCAATAAATAACAAAAACATCACATACTTAGGTATAAGGATAGGGAGAGAACCTTCCTCTCTTTACTACCTCAACTATCCCCCATTGATTTCCAAAATTGTGGGTGAGCTTGAAACCTGGACAGAACTGACACTCTGGCTCTTTGGGAGATGCTCCCTATTCAAAACGGTATGAATTGCACTTCTCCTCTAGCCTCTTCAAACCATACATGTTTTCTTAAAACACAAAGACATCCAAAAAATTGACAAAGCCGCCACTATGTTCATATGGCGCAATAAGAGACCGAAAATTGCTATCAGCAAACTATCTCCTGAGGAGCGAGGGAGGTGTCAACTTTCCAAATATTAGATTGTATAATATCTCATGCTTACTAAGAGTGGCGCTAGACTGGATGCTGCAAGCCTCAAGATATACGAACTTTGCTCTGGAATCAGCCATGGTCCAACCATATAACCTTGCAGCACTCCTCCACAGCTTTCTAAGGATGATTCCAACCCAGCTTAAACAAAACCTACTGATCAGAGACACGGTCATAGCATGGAGAGAAGTGAGAAAAAAACTGGGTATGTCTCCTCACATCTCCAAATACCTTCCTATACAAGGAAACCCCATGTTTCCCCAAGGCCTATTGTATGAACCCTTCCCTAAGTGGAGAGATAAAGGCCTGCTAAATGTATGCTCCCCTTTTGAGGAGGACTCTGGATCCTTAAAAACACATAAACACCTAGCTGAACATTTCCACATACCCCGAGAGCATTTCCTCCATATAAACCAGCTAGCAGATTTTGTTCACAAAATATGCCCTAATAAACAGAGTAGATTTCGCCCATACCTACTGGATAAGCTCATACAAGAACAGAAATACTCCATAGGAGATGTATACAAATAGCTAATATCATACTTCACGAAATCCCTCCACCACACGTTGGTGAAAGAGTGGAGCAAAGAGCTCCCAGGCGAAGAGCTTGTAGACAAAATACTCTCCACTACCCACAAATTAATACCGAATAAAACCTGGAGGGAGTCCCAATTCAAACTAATTCATAGATCCCTTTTCCACCAACCTAGTATCACGACACGTTGCCTCCTGTCTCTGGTGCTCTCTGCTAGTGTTGAGCGAACCCGGACTGTAACGTTCGGGTCCGTACCGAACTTTTGGGTGTCCGTGGCACGGACCCGGACCCGGACATTTCAAAAATCGTTCGGGTTCGCATTTTATCGTCTTGGGGCCTGGCTTGGGCTTGCTAAAAACTTTACAGGCCCAGGCCCAGGCACGGTGCCTGTGGGTTTTCAAGCCATGCCTGGGCTTGCAATGTCAGGCCCAAGCGAGTTGTGATCGTCTCTCGTGGTCTCTGTCCTCCGTTGCACAGCACTATGATCCAACCACCTTTTCCCTAGATACTTAATCAAACTTAACCCTGAGGGAGGTCCAAAATAAGCCATAATTAAACACCCATCACCTCTCATAAAACAGATGTTCGAGAAGCGGACCCTCGAGAAACGAGGTGAGAAAGTGGTTGCACACCACCTCCCTAAAGCACTTCATACTATAATCGATAAACATATGTA
>BLSH010072909.1:42284-67250 GCA_018402905.1 Glandirana rugosa | reverse complement strand
CGCCACTTCCACCTACACTGCCACGGTCACGGCCTAGTCAACCTCTAGGCTCCTACTCCACATCCACCCCCCTTCCCGTTTTTTTACTTGATTTTAATTTATTTTCCCTATCCCCATTTATTTGTAGGGCACTTGCCCTAGTTTGAAGATGATTTTAGAACAGTTATATGGCTTCTACCATTAATTAATACTTTTCAGACACAGTTTGAAGATGATCCACATTCACCTCCATTTTTGCTTTTTTTATGTTTTTATTTTTTTAAAAATATTTACAGTTATTTCCCTGTCCCCATTTTTTTGTAGGGCACTTGCCCTACCCTTACCCCCATTTTACTTCCTTTTGCAGCCCTCTAGGGCTTTCCAGGACTTTGTTACAGCCATTTTTGTGCATAAAAGTTCGGGTCCCCATTGATTTCAATGGGGTTCGTTGTCCGTGCGATCGTTCGGGTTCCGTCCGGACCCGGACTTTGTCCCGAAGTTCGGACTGACCAGCAGAACCCGAACTTCCAGAGGTTCGCTCAACTCTACTCTCTGCCTAGACCAACCCTGCTTCACCATTTTTGGAAGTGGCCTCGCATTGTTGTCTACTGGGATCAGGTTATTTCATTTATCTTTGGGATTACAAACATCATAGTACCAAAAGACCCCCTGCTCCTTCTTTTCGGCTATCCAAAAGTAAGTAACCCCCACACGGTCACCGGTTTACTAAATCTTCAGGACAGCTACCAATGGACTCTACTCACTCTGCTAACAGCTTGCAGAACTATTCTTAAACAATGGATTTCCAAATTTCGATTTCCGATTTTCAGATCGGGAGACCTTGGGGGCCATTCAACTGCATTGGTCGTCGTGGGCCAGTTGAATGGCTCCCAAGGTCTCCCGATCTGACCCCCTTAGACTTTTATCTTTGGGATCATCTGAAGGCAATTGTCTATGCTGTGAAGATACGAGATGTGCAGCACCTGAAACTACGAATACTGGAAGCCTGTGCTAGCATTTCTCCTGCGGTGTTGCTATCAGTGTGTGAAGAGTGGGAGAAGAGGGTTGCATTGACAATCCAACACAATGGGCAGCACATTGAACACATTTTATAAGTGGTCAGAAACTTGTAAATAACTCATGAAAGAATAAAGTTACGTTAAAACCAAGCACACCATTGTTTTTCTTGTGAAATTCCCAATAAGTTTGATGTGTCACATGACCCTCTTCCTATTGAAAAAACAAAAGTTGGATTCAAAATGTCCGACTTCAAAATGGCCGCCATGGTTTCCCCCCTCAAATATACTAATGTGCCACAAACAGGAAGTTAATATCACCAATCATTCCCATTTTATTAAGGTGTATCCATATAAATGGCCCACCCTGTACACTAAAACTTCCTCTAAATGAGCAAGACTACATCCTCTCCTTTCAAGGCAACTGATTAAAATAAAGACTTATGTGATTGTCTGTTACAATGGTAATCCTTCCTTTCAACAACTCTCTCCATCCCACTTATTGGAGGAGTAGAGAGCAAAAATTGTACCCCCTTCCCCAATCTCCTATTATTTATTTTTCTCTTCTTTTCTCACCCCCTGTTCAATTTCTTCTTTTCCAATTATCTTGAGGCCCTTTATTATAATACATAACAGTTACTGAATTTGCTTACCTGTCAAATGGTCTTTCTCATATAATTTGAAAACAAGGTCTGACGGGCCACCTATGTTATCCTTGTTAACCGTGGTCTACTCCTATTTGAAAAATAATTTTTGTACCACACTGTCAATACTGTGTTAACGTGAATCTTTAAATACAATTTATTTAAAAAATATATATGTATTAAAAAATGTAATTACATGCCCCAGTCAAACAGGCGTAGAAAAATTGGGCCTTGGGTGCTGGTGGTGCCTGAACACTGTAACCCCTCACAGTTACTCTTGTTGGGTGCAGGAATGGGCCCTGCTGTTAAAAATGATTTTAAAAATTGTAATTACATTCCCCAGTCAAACAGATGCAGAAAAATGGGCCTTGGGTGTTGTGGTGCCTGAGCACTGTAACCTCTCACAGTTACTTTTGTTGGGCACAGGAATGGGCCATGCTGTTAAAAATTATTTTAAAAATTGTAATGACATGCCCCAGTCTAAAAGATGCAGAAAAATTGGGCCTTGGGTGTTGGTGGTGCCTGAACACTGTGACCCCTCACAGTTACTCTTGTTGGGCGCAGGAATGGGCCCTGCTGTTAAAAATTATTTTAAAAATTGTAATGGCATGCCTGAGTCAAACAGGTGCAAAAAAATTGGGCTTTGCGTGTTGATGGTCCCTGAACACTGTAACTCCTCACTGTTACTCTTGTTGGGCACAGGAATGGGCCCTGCTGTTAAAAATTATTTTAAAAGTTGAAATGACATGCCCCTGTTAAACAGGTGCAGAAAAATTGGGCCTTGGGTGTTGGTGGTGCCCTAAACCAAAAATATTGTTGGAAGCTAGCATCAACATGATTCAGGAATAAGATAGGCACTTAGGCAGCATAGGCAGTCTTCAAGGGATCCCAGATCCCTAGTAAATTAAATCAGCTACTTCAGCATCAGGGGCTTGATAGCTGCTGATCCAGGACTGATTCATTTTTATAAATATGAGCCTATAAACGGAGTTTGTGGACAGGCGCACTCCTTGATCCATTACAAACCCTCCAGCAGCATTGAATTTCCGTTCAGAAAGCATGCTGGATGCAGGCAGGCCAGTAACTCGGTTGCATATTGAGCAAGTTCTGGCCAGTGGTCCATCCTCAAGATCCAGTAACCCAGTGGATGCTCTGTTGGAAAGGTTTTCAAGTCTGCTCTTGCCCCTAGATATTCCTGCACCATATAATGCAGCCACTGGTGATGGTTGCTTGAACCTATAAGCCCTTAGCGCTTAGGACTGAAAAATTGTTTAAAGGTATCAGTCAGCCAGCCACTGCTCTTCCTCTGACCAAATGAAGCCTCAGCAACACCTTGTCCAGCACCAGGAAATGGTAACCTCCCAGGGTCTGGAAAGGTGCTACACAAACGTTTCTTCAAGGCCTCCTGGATGTTTCATCCTCTGCTCCCTCTGCAAAGGCAGGATGAGTTCTGCATTTTTACCCTTATAATGTGGATCAAGAAGGGTTGCCAGCCAGTAATGATCACTCTCCTTAATACTATGAATCCTAGGGTCCTTTTGCAGGCTTTGCAGAATCAGAAGCAGTGTAAGTTTGCAGAGGCATGACCTCTGGGTCACTGAGGATGACATTGCCAGGAAATACCTCCTCACAGCCACGTACAACTCCTTGGGTTTCTGGGGGCTGAAAACCATTCCTTGAAGACTGCTGTGTGTTATCCTCTACATCCATGCTGACACAATCCTCCTCCTCCTCTTCTTCCTGTGTGTTTGGTGTCTCTGCAGGAATGCTATCTGCATAAAGGGGCCTTGAGAGGAAAGGAAGTCATCCTCTTCCTCCTGCTGTTCTGTCTCAAGTGCCCTGTCCATGATTCCACAAAGCGTGTGCTCCAGCAGGAAGACTAGAGGGACAGTGTCATTGATGCATGCATTGTCGCTGCTCACCATCCTTTTGGCCTCCTCAAATGGTGACAGAACAGTCCATGCATCCTTGATCAGTAGCCACTGGCATGGGGAAAAAGCCAAGCTCCCCTGAGCCTGTCCTGGTGCCATACTCACTCAGGTACTCATTGATGACCCTCTGCTGTGTGTGTAGTCACTGCAGCATTGTCAATGTTGAGTTCCACCTGGTGGGCATGTCACAAATGAGGTGGTTGGTGGGCAGGTTAAATTCCCATTGAATGTCAGCCAGCCAAGCACTGGCATTGTATGACCGCCGGAAATGACCACAGACTTTTATGGCCTGCCTCAGAATATCTGGTAAGCCTGGGTACCTAGTCAAGAAATGCTGCACCACCAAATTAAGGATGTGTGCCAAGCATGGGACATGTGTCAAGAATCCCTGTCGGAGGGCAGTGAGAAGGTTGGTGCCATTGTCGCATAGAACCATTCCTAGCTTAAGCTGCCATGGCGTCAACCACCTCTGAGTCTGCCTGGCAGAGCTGACAGAATCTCTGGCCCAGTGTGGCTCCTGTCCCCTAGACAGACCAACTGAAGCACTGCATGGTATCTTTTAGCCTGACTACTTGCGTAGCCCCTTGAACACTGCAGGTTCAGAGGACAATTCTGCAGAAGAGGCCACAAAGGAAGGATAAGAGGAGGGGTGGAGCAGGCAGATGTGGCAGAATCACCACCAGATTTTTGGAGGCATGGTGGCGGAACTAGCTCTAACACTGAACCCTGTCCTGCATCCTTCCCAGCTGCCAACAGAGTTACCCAGTGCGCCGTGAAGGAAAGGTAACGTCCCTGACCATGCCTGCTGGATCATGAGTCAGCGGTAATATGAACCTAACAGCTGAAAAGACAGCAGTTGCAGTGCTAGCAATTTGGCCAAGCTAACATTTAGAAGCTGAGCATGTGGGTGGTTGGGACAGTATTTTTTTACGGTTCAACAAGTGGGGTAGGGAAATTTTCCTGCTGAAATCAACTGGTGGTATATGGCTAGCAGATTGGCTGCAAGTACTTGGAGAAAAGGGGGATTGGGGAGAGCTAGTCTGTGTGCTGGAGCCATATCCCTAAAAAATGTATAGAAAAGAATTTCCTTCATAAGGCATGGGACTTTTTAGAGACTCCTTCCGCAGGAAAATCCCTGCTTGTGATATTACAAGGATCTACAAAGTAATCACAATTTATAAGTACAAAATCTTCATACGTTTGACCCAACAAGATTGACAGAAAAATGGCAGAGAGAAGATATCGCATAGTACTCACAAAAATATCCCCATATGAATATGCGGTGGTCTGTATCACTGATGGATGAGAGATTTAACAAGTACTTGTGGCACCCATTGCTATACCTTCATTCCTCTCAGTGCAGGCTTTTGAGAGGACTGGAGGTATAGTAGGGGTTGAGATCACCGATGAGGAGCAAAGAGAAGTCCGCCTTGTTTTATGATGTGGGTGTTTCAGGTGCTGTGGCCAACGGACTGCATGGCAGGCCATCATATGTCTTGTCAAGCATGTGGTGCCCAAGTGGCTGCTGTTCTGGCTGCACTTGATCTGCTTCAGACATAGATTGCAAACAGCAATGGTGCGATGTACTGCACAAGTGTTGAAAAAATGCCCACACCAATGAACTTTTGGAAGTCAGCGGGGAGTCAGCAGTGCCCTGCACCTGTGGAGCTATGTGGTGTGATGCAATAGGGTGGCTGCCCTTAAGCTGGCCCCTGGAGGACATCCTGCCTTGTTGGAGTGGTGAACAATAATAATTGTGGCTCAATAAAACGGCCAACAGCAGAAAAAAAAGACACGGACGTGTTAAGGTGAAAGCACCCCACGCACTCCCTTTCACCTTAACATGCCCAGGTGAATAACCATCGATCATCCACATCCGTCCAGGACCTACAGGAAGTGACAAACGCGGAAACAGGAAGTAATACCGGAAGTGAGCGGCCAGCGAATCATCCTAGAGTCTGCATGGCAAGAGGACAAGCATGGGGCCACGCATATATCCATAGGAAATCAGGACAGACGGAGGCAGCACCTATTCCACCACAGAAGAGAGGCTGACAGAGAACCATGAGTTTGGCTCCCCCTGGTGGGAATTGCATACACTGTGTAAAGTGCAGCTGCACTGAGGGACTCCACAGACAACCCTGTTGGTGGTGCCATTGCTCTCAGAGGAGTGAGACTGACAGAGAACTGTGTCCGGTTACCTTAGTGGGAATACCACCCACTCTGTCATGTACAACTGCCCAGAGTGACTCTATAGACTACCCTGCCAGTGGTGTAGTTGCACTCACAGTCTGTCCTAACACAGGACCATTCAGTTTGATGGCTGCTGCCTAGTCCCTCATGAACATCCAAACCTCCATTTACCTATAGCCACACGTGTATATATTCCACGCAGCCACATGTAATTTTATGATCTGCCTCAAAGACAGTGCAGCACAACATGCTGATATATGGGTGAAGCACTAAAAGACCTAGCACTGTGGTCCATCCACCCAATCTAATCATAGATCATGTGTTTTTTTTTCTTTCCTGTACTACCTATGATGCCACTGGGCATACAGTTGACCTGGATGTCGTAAACGGTAGGCACATAGCATTTGGTTACAAGTGCCCCATAGGTTTCCCAAGACCTAGTTGAGACCCGCTACACGTGTCATCCCTGTGAACCTGTATATTGCCTTGAATGGATGTGGTGAGCATGTATGTTTTGGTGTCCCGGGAGTGCTTTTAAATGGACAACATTGTCTTTTAAATGTGTTGCCTTTTGATTGTGAATGCCTACACTCTGTAATTCATATATTTTTCAATACAGTTTACATTTTGGAGTATTCCGCAGTCTGTTCCCACCTCTTACCTTTGAGGCATAGATCCCCTTTGAAGATTCCTTTCCTCACCTCTTGCTTTTTGACTCGATTTTTGGTCTCTGTTTTGGTGAACTCCATCCCAACCACGCATGAGTCGGAACTCCTACTATAGACCTGACCAGTTAACTTTTGGTATTAGGTCCTTGCCCCGCTATTTCCGCCCCCCCCCCACCCCTCCTGTTGATAAAGTAGCGAGTGTACAGCTTGTATAACAGTGTACATTTGCTGTCCCCTCAAAATGACTCAACACACAGCCATTAATGTCTAAACCGCTGGCAACAAAAGTAAGTACAGCCCTAAATGAAAATGTCCAAATTGGGCCCAAAGTGTCAATATTTTGTGTGTCCACCCTTATTTTCCAGCACTACCTTAACCCTCTTGGGCATGGAGTTCACCAGAGCTTCACAGGGTGCCACTGGAGTCCTCTTCCACTCCATGACATCACTGATCTGGGGGATGTTAGAGACCTTGCGCTCCTCCACCTTCTATTTGAGGATGCCCCACAAATGCTCAATAGGGTTTAGGTCTGGAGACATGCTTGGCCAGCCCATCCCCTGAGCCATGACTGGCCAAAGGCGCCCTGTCTTTGGCCAATCATGGCTCTTGCAGCAGAGCGCGCTGTGATTGGCCAAAGCATGCAGGTCAGGTGCATTCTTTGACCAATCATAAGACGTCAATGCACTGCAATCTTGCAGTGCATTATGGGGTTTTCCGCAGCACTCAAATTTGCAGAGAACGCCCCATAATGTTCGGCATTCGATGAACAGGTGAACGCCTGATGTTCGAGTCAAACTTACGTTCAACTTGACCATTGGGCCCATCTCTATTATAGAGTAACAGCAACTTGTTGTCCCCAGTCACTGATTTCAGGGCTTAAAGACTGAAACTGTAGTGTTGCAGACTTCCACACTGGCAACACAGAACTTTAGACACGACTCAGTCTTGTTCAGGAGACTGAAGCTATTTTGCTCACACACGGAGGACAAGGACGTGCTGAATTTTCAAAGCAACAAATCAGCATATCATTTTGCCTTGAGGTTAGGCCTCAAACATACATTGACATACTTTCCTGGCTTGGCTCCCTCTGTGGCTACGGGCTTCACTGTCCCAACAGGCACACTGCTCTCACTCATAACAGGCTTACCTGGTTTAGTAGTTTTCTCCCTGGGATGTTCCATCATCAAGGAGTGTAGGTGATCTCGACCACGACCGCGGGAGGTCACTAAGGCACCTGGCTTAGTAGTAGACACCGTTGCAGTAGGCACAGTAGTAGTAGACATGGTTGTAGTAGCGGACACTTCAGTGGACAAAACAACCGTGGTAGCATCCACAGGAGCTGGTTCTGGTACAGCAATAGCAACACACTTGCCCCAATCTGCTTGCCGGTGGTAAGGCCGGCGAGACTACTTCCAGTAGCGATTCCTTGCAGTGGCCACAGGTGTTCCACGGCCGGATATTGGTATCCAGTCCTGAGATCTTGGAACACAGCAGCCAATCGCTTTGTAGCCTCCCGCCGTGTAGAGCGCCAGGCTACCTTTATGAATGTACCGCACCTCTGTATCGGTAATAGTCTCTCTCAGCCCAACAAGCCCAGGGCCAACACCCGGTGCAAAGATCTTCCAATTGGCATTAGAAACTCCAGGATAGCCCTATTCAAGGACGAGGGTGCTACAATTGCATCTAGAATCTCCAGTGCAGTGGGCACATAATTGAGGATCCTCCCCAACCAGTGACGTATATAGAGATGCATAAAAGTTACTGAAAGCCTCCGACACTTTGCAGGGACTCTGAGAATATGCACCATTAGCGCAATGCACCCTTGGGACTGCAGAAGCTTGCATGGGTAAGTAGGGACCTGATTCTGTCTTTATGCATATAAAACTTGGTGGAAACCTAACAAATACTCTTTTCCGCTGTCGTCGTCAATGCTGAATTCAATTCTACCTGGATCTTATCGATTCTCTGAAGCAGAGAACCATCTGGAGAATATTTATGATGCTTAAGCAGCAATTGCAATTCATTACGTACTATTTGTTCTCTATAGATTTGATGAAGCTGAGAGGACAACTGAATCAATTTTCCACAGATTAGAGCATTATGGGCTGCCCAGGCTGTTACATGAGAAACATCTTCTGTCAAGTTTTCACTAAAATATTGTTTTAAACTGATGTCTTCACACCATCACGGGTTAGACAACAAGGATTTGTTAAGTCTCCACTGACGGGAACAAGGGGGGGGGGTCGATAAAGCCAACAGTCACATTGAAACCATGGAGTGATCAGACCACGCCGTTGCTTTAATGACAGCCTTGTGGATTCTGGGCACCAGAGAAGAGAATGAGTGCTGGTGATTGGCATAAGAGAATGACAAGCGAAAAGGAAAAGCCTATCTATATTTGATCGCTTTTCGTGTCAGAACTACCAGTAATGGTTTGAGGGATCTGCGTTTCTGAGCTGTATAAGGAGAAATATCCCCAAACACTTGGATGTCATGGCCCAGGAGAGATAACATGGAAACTTCTCAAGCTCTTTGCATCACCAGTTCCTTAGTTTTACAATAGTGAGGTTTGACTATTATGTCCCTTGGAGGGCCCTCTGAGCGTTGGGGCTGTAAGGCCCAATGAGCTCAGTCCAGGTCTAGACAATGGGTCAGTAGGTCTGGGAGAAAATCTTTCAAAAAAGTGCGAAAAGCAACATGCACATCTTTCACTGACTCTGGTAGGCCCCGTATACGGAAATTATATCTCCAAGACCTATTTTCTAGGTTGTAGTTGTTGTTGGCTCTCAATACAATCAGTGTTCTTGTTGGTGCGAGACACAATGGCCTCAAAATTGGTCTCAATAGTGTCATTCTGAGCCCCCAGCACCTGTAAATCTGCTTTGAAAGTCATTATCTACTGTACAATTTTAGCCAGACCTTGCTCCAAGAGTACCAAAAATCTTGCAAATAGTGACTGCTGGTCCAGGTCCTCCAAAGGGGGAGAACCATGCATGGGGTTTGAGACAGCAGGACTAGCCGGAGAATGTGGCTGTGACAACAGCAGTTCATCCAGTGCTCTATCAGTGACTCTGTGGAGGCAGGGGATGTACTGACCTGAACAGAGGTGTTCATTGGGGACAGTGGATCCCGGGAGGCAGCTGGTGAGTCTGCAGGAGCGGAGTTGGCAGAGTAGCAGGCTCCATATGGCAGTGACTGGGAAGGAGCAGACGCCATCTTGGCTGAGGCAGCAGGCAAGAGCGAACCTGACGCTCACTGCCTCCAGCCATAGGGCATAGCAGGGACTTTCTGGGAACTGTGGCTGCCCCAGACACTGGAATAGCATGTCTCTGGGATCCCACAAATGGTGATCATTGGCCAGCCGGGTGCATGGCTCCAAGATCAAGAGACCATCTTGGATCCTGCATGGATGCACACTTGAAATGTTTCATTTAGGCCTCATACACACGGACGTTTTTTGACGCCGGCGTTTTTGCAGCTCTCCATGTTAGTCAATGGCCCCATAAAAACGCAGACGTTTTTGAGCTGTAGAGGGCGTCGGCGTTAGTGAGCTGTAACTAGAACCCATGGCCAGCACGTTCTGAGGCTGTAACGTTTTGGCGTTTTTTTACGTCGACGCGACAAAATGCTCACTAACGCTCACTAACACCCACTAACGCCATACCGGTGTTAACCAGCTTTTTTTGAAGTCGACATTTTTAGGTTGAAAAATAGCAGAGGGCTGATTTTTTTAAAAAAAAGCCTATTGACGCCGACTAACGCTCACTAAAACTCACTAACGCTGATGCATAATGCCGAAAAACGCCAATTTTTTTTCTCTGACGTTGGGCCCGACATTTTGATTATTTTTTAAGATACGCCCGTGTGTATGAGGCCTAAAGCTGTAAAGTTTTGGCGTTTTTTGACGCCGATGCCGCAAAACGCTCACTAAAGCCCACTAACGCCATACCGACATTAACCGGCGTTTTTTGACGCCAACGTTTTTAGGTTGAAAAATAGCAGAGGGCTGATTTTTTAAAAAAAACGCCTATTGACGCCGACGCTCACTACAGCTCACTAACGCCGATGCATAACGCCGAAAAACTCCAATTTTTTTTCAATGACGTCAGGCCCGACGTTTTGATTATTTTTTAAGATACGCCCGTGTGTATGAGGCCTTAAATGTTTCATTAGTATTTTGAATAAGGGAGAAGGGAGGAACCAAAACCAAGCAATGCAAAATACAAGCAGATTGATCCTCAGCTTTAACCACTTGCCTACCGCCCACCGTCATATGATGGCGGAGCGGTCAGCCTCTTGCTCTGGGACGAAGTCATATGACGCCGTCCCTTTAAGCCGGGATTGCGCGCGATCGGGCACGCGCATCCCGGCTCTGTCGGTGTTGGCTTGTCCCTAGGACACGCCGCGTCACCGACGGGGGTGAACAGCCATTGACCATCATCAGTGATTGTGGCGTGTCACCTGTCAGTGACTGTGGCGTGTCACCTGTCACCCGTCAGTGACCGTGGCTTCTCACCCAGCCAGTGACCATGTCACCCGTCACCCATCAGTGACTGTGGCATGTCACCCCGTCAGTGACCTGGCGTGTCACCTGTCACCCGTCAGTGACCATGGCGTGTCACTCGACAGTGACCGTGGCGTGTCACCCGTCACTGACCGTGGCGTGTCACCCATCACAGACCGTGGCATGTCACCCGTCACTGACTGTGGTGTGTCACCCGTCACTGATCGCGGCGTGTCACCCGTCACCCATCAGTTAACATGATGTGTCAACCGCCACACATCAGTGACCGTGGCCTGTCACCCATCACTGACCGTGGTCTGTCACCTGTCACCCATCACTGACCATGGCCTGTCACCCATCAGTGACCACCGCCAGTCACCCGTGGCCTGTCACACGTCACCCATCAGTGACCACCGCCAGTCACCCGTCACCCATCAGTGACCACCGCCAGTCACCTGTCACGCATCTGTGACCACCGACAGTCACTGGTCACCCATCAGTGACTACCTCCAGACACCCATCACCCATGAGTGACCACCACCAGACACACGGCACCCATCAGTGACCACCGCCAGTCACCCATCAGTGACCACCACCAGTCACCCATTAGTGACCACCGCCAGTCACCCGTCACCCATCAGTGACCACCGCCAGTCACCTGTCACGCATCTGTGACCACCGCCAGTCACCTGTCACGCATTAGTGATCACCGCCAGACACCGGTCACCCATCAGTGACCACCGCCAGACACCCGTCACCCATCAGTGACCACCGCCAGACACACAGCACCCATCAGTAACCACCGCCAGTCACCCATCAGTGACAACCACCAGTCACCCATCAGTGACCACCACCAGTCACCCATCAGTGACCACCGCCAGTCACCCATCACCTATCAGTGACCACCGCCAGTCACCCATCAGTAACCTCCACCAATCACCCATCACCCATCAGTGACCACCACCAGACACCCATCAGTGACCACTACCAGACACCTGGCACCCATCAGTGACCACAGCCAGTCACCCGTCACCCATCAGTGACCACAGCCATTCACCCATCAGTGACCACCACCAGTCACCCATCAGTGACCACCACAGGACATCCGTCCCCCATCAGTGACCACCGCCAGACACCCGTCACCCATCAGTGACCACCACCAGTCACCCATCAGTGACCATCGCTAATTCCCCATCAGTGGCCATCGCCAATCACCTGTCAGTGACTGTCACACCCATGAGTAAACATCACCTGTAAAAGTCTCACATGTTTGGCATCGCCATGCTCAGGAGGAGTAGCAGAATGTATTTTGGGGTGTCATTTTTGCTATGTACATGCTATGTGTTGGAAATATCATAAATGGACAACTTTGTGTAAAAATAAAAGCGTTTTCATTTTTTTCCTACAGTTTCCAAAAACCACTGGAAAAAAATGACATGTTCAAAAGACTCATTATGCATCATAAATTGTACGTTGGGGTGTTTGCTTTCCAAAATGGGGTCATTTTGTGGGCAATTCTATTGTCCTGGTGCTCCAGGACCTTCAAAAGTGTAATAGGTAGATGGTTAAGAAATGAGATGTGTAATTTGTGCTCGTAGAACGCCTGAAGGTGCAACTTCAATGTTGGGCCTCTGTATGTGGCCAGACTGTGTAAAAGTCTTACACATGTGGTATCGCCATACTCGGGGGGAATAGTAGAATTTATTTTGGGGTGTCATTTTTGCTATGTACATGCTATGTGTTTGAAATATCATATAAATGGACAACTTTGTGTAAAAAAAAAAAATGACATGTTCAAAAGACTCATTATGCCTCATAGATTATACGTTGGGGTGTTTTCTTTCCAAAATGGGGTAATTTTGTGAGCAATTCCATTGTCCTGCTGCTCCAGGACCTTCAAAAGTGTAATAGGGGGTTGAGAAATGAGATGTGTAATTTATGCTTGTAGAACGCCTGAAGGTGCTAGTTCAATGTTGGGCCTCTGTATGTGGTCAGGCTGTCAAAACTCTCACACATGTGGTATCGCCATACTCAGGAGGAATGGCAGAATGTATTTTGGGGTGTCATTTTTGCTATATACATGCTAAGTGTTGGAAATATCTTATAAATGGACAACTTTGTGTAAATAAAATGCGTTTTCATTTTTTTGCCACATTTTCCAAAAACTACTGGAAAAAATGAACCGTTCAAAAGACTCATTATGCTTCATAGATTATTCGTTGGGGTGTTTGCTTTCCAGAATGGGGTCATTTTGTGGGCAATTCCATTGTCCTGGTGCTCCAGGGCCTTCAAAATGTGATAGGTCTTCATGACATTAGATGTGTTATTTATGTCCCTAGAATACCTGACGGCGCTCCCTGCATGTTGAGCCTCTGTATGTGGCCAGGCTGTGTAAAACTCTCACACATGTGGTATCGCCATACTCAGGAGGAGTAGTAGAATGTGTTTTATGGGGGAATTTGTGGTATGCATATGCTGTGTGTGAGAAATAACCCGTTACAATGACAATTTTGTGAAAAAAAAAGGAAAAAAAAAATCTTTATTTTGCAAAGAATTGTGGGAAAAAATTACAACTTCAAAAAATTCACCATGCCTCTTACTAAATACCTAGGGATGTCTACTTTCCAAAAAGGGATCATTTGGGGGGTATTTGTACTTTCCTGGCTTGTAAAGCCCCGTACACATGGAACGACGATCGCATACAACAGATCGTACCCACGACCGTTGTATGCAAGATCGATCGTTCGTATGCGTGATTTGAACAGTCGAACATACGACGGTTGTACAAGGGAGTTGTATGAGCAGACTAGAAAACTTGGTCGTACCAACAAGCTCTCATACGACCGTTGTATCGTGTGTACAGAGCAGTTGGTACAACAAAGTTGTATTGTGCAAAACACGCATGCTCCAAAGTCAGGAATGGCTGGATGCTAATTACATGCACCTGAACGTTCTTCTGCGGTTGTACGATCATGTAGTGCAGTCAGTATGCTACATACAACAGCCAACATACGATTTTACACGATCGTACGTGCGATCGTCGTCCCGTGTGTACGGGGCTTTAAGAGACAGACAAGGCTTTGACAGGGCTTTGACAGAAACAAAGAAAAAAGCATTTTTTCACAAAATTTTCAGTCATTTTTTATTTATAGCACAAAAAATAAAAAACTCACTAGTGATTTAATACCACCAAAAGAAAGCTCTATTTGTGTGAAAAAAAGGACGCAAATTTCATATGGGTACAGTGTTGCATGACTGAGTAATTGTCATTCAAAGTGTGATAGCGCTGAAAGCTGAAAAATGGCCTGGACAGGAAGGGGGTTTTTGTGCCCAGTATTGATGTGGTTAAAGTATAACCTAAGGTATTTATTTATTTTAGTTTTGAATGGAGTGGAGAGGGATTAGAACCCCTGACAGTTTTTACTGCTGTCTGTGCCCCGTTAGGGAGAGTCATCATCTCTATTTGTCCTGTTTACTAATATCATTGAAAGTGAAAGTAAAAGGAAATCCCCAAGGAATTTCCTTAATTTGCAAGGATTTTCTGTTACTTCCTGTTTGACTATGGGACAGGAAGTGAAGGGAAATCTTTGCAATGTAACACAGATGACAAAATAAAATTGACAGAGGTTATAACCCTCTCTTAAGCGTCGTACACACGGGACGACGATCATATTCAACACGTCGTACTCACGACCGTCGCATGCGGAATCGATCGTCTGTGGCCGCGCTTTCAACAGTTGAACATACGACGGTCGTGCGTGGGAGTTGCATGTGCAGACTAGAAAACTTGGTCGTACCAACAAGCTCGCATACGACCATTGTGTCGTGTGTAGAGCAGCTGTGTACAACAAGTTGTATTGTGCTAAACACGCATGCGCCAAGTTCGGAACGGGCGGAAGTGTCCGTTCGTGTAAAACTAGGCTTCTGTTTCACAGTTGCATATTCGTTTATCTTTTGCCAACTCCATTCAAATAGTGAAATGCGGCGCACATTAGCATCTTTTTCAATGGGATAATAATGAAGATGCACCTTGCTAGTGGTACACATGATACTAATGTAACAAAAGTCAGCTGTACTGTAGTGATATTAATAGAAATTGCACTAATTTCAATCTCTTTTCTTCTATTTACCATTTCCACAATATTCTAAGCTCAGAAATATGATAATTCCTAGAATTGAACGTGTTTGTGGTTCCGTGCTATTTGTTTTAACTTTTCTTTTTAATGTAACTGCCTAATTCAAAATTGCCATTTTCTTTAATAAATTTAGGCAAGTATTGTTATTTTAAATATTCTTTATTTGTAAATCATAAAGAATACAAATTAAATAATCAGATGAATTTTTCTGCAAAGAAAATATAACATAAAACAAAGGTATGAAGTTGAACAAAATATGTATAAAATTTTTAAAAAATAAACTAATACAAAATAAGAAAAAATAAGAAAAAAAAAACCCTCAATGGGGGTACTGGCCGTAATCCCCAGACCAGGGTTGTTGGGGGCCTTGAGGATAGTACTGCCACTGGGCATGATGCTGCTGTGGCAAGGGATGTGATGGGGCAGGTGATGGAGGAGGTGGTGGTGGCTCATCGTCCACAAGCCGAGTTGTGGGCTTAATCTGGCCCCTCACCCCCTTAACCATCACATCCAGCATCAGCTGTTCGGCCATCTGTTTCTGGTCCTCGTTCATTTGGCAGATTTTTGTCGCCACAAGTGCCCCAAATGCCTCCGCCTCATCTGGGTCCCTTTGGAGGACCTGGCTAGCATCCCTAAAGAATTGGGCTGCAGCCTCATCTGCGTCCTGGGCCCTCCTCTTTCTTCTCCTCCCAACCTCCAGGGGAGGAATTCTGGAGACACAGGGCTGTGATGGCCCAGCTGCCTCCTCCTCGGTGACACTTTCCTGAGTATAAAAAAGTGACATTATTAGAATATGATTGTTTGTGTGGGTGATGAATCCAAACAAATGTACATTTCATTACTGTTGCTTATTGAATAATTAGAAATGACAAACACTAGCATTCTGGCACCAGCATTTGGATTTATACTTTTAATGTCTTTAGGCCACAACTGTGTTTGGATCTCGAAACAAATGTGTTAAGACTCCAATGTTTGGCCAATAATGTTTAGTTCTTATCATTGGATTGTATCTTTACAATATGTTCCCCAACACTATACCTGGGTGATGACGGCCTCCTCCTCATGTCTACTAGGAGACACGTCCTCCCCTGATATTGAGGGAAGGGTGGAGAGGGATGGCCTGGCCTCAGATCCACCCTGTAGGAATAGCAGGCTGGTATAGTACCACAGTTTAGGTACATACACATCAGACGCTGCAGCTCCTGACTGTTTGGACTGTTCTACCTTCTTCACCTCCCTGCCAAAGGTTGTGCGAAGGCTTTGAATTTTTTGGCGCACATATTTGGAGGTTGCCTCGGGGTAAATCTCTTTACAGAGGTCAACCAGCTGGCTTAACGCTGCCTCCTTCCGGGTCTTGTTGTGGTAGTCCCTTCTCTGGACATCCCACAGGCAGGGGAGCTGATGGTAGAGCTCAATAAACTTGGCCAGGAACTCCTGTGAGAAGAAGCGGTCGCTCATTATGCCTGCAAGACAGAAGACAAAGCATCATGCAACTTCACTCAGCATACCCCTATAAAAGCCCCACCAAATCTAGGCCTCAAGCCAAGCAGTATTTGGCTTGCTGCATCATCCATTTAATCCAGGACACATATGGATTACACAGGTTCAGAGCCTAATTGAATGCAGATAAGGCACCAAGTGAGTTTAATTCCCACCCTAATCAGGCACAGAACCTGAGTAATTAATATCTGTCCTGAATTAAAGGGATGATGTAGCAAACATAAGCAGTATAAGATTTGGCCCAACAGGGCGCTCTTAATACAACCATGGGCCCCTGGGCAAAGTAAGGCACTAGGGCCCCTACCAGCCTGCCCCGTTTTAGGCACCTGCTCTCAAGAATGTACGTTTAAATTGTTAATGGAATTAAACATATATTCATCACTACTTTTAATCAATTTGATTGGAAAACATGCCATAAATCAAAGACTAAACAACACAAAGGGGTGAGCAGACGTGCACAGTACAGGGGTGCTTTAGGAGGGAACAATACAGGTTATGGGATGCTGCCCAGCACACAGATATCCTGGTCCAGCTTAGTAAAAAGCATGACTTTCCTGCTCAATCAGGGACAATTGTAAAGTATGAGAGGTTATCATGGGGCCCCCATGTACCTGCAATCCAAGCATAACAGTATAGGCCTCTACCCACCTCTATCTGAAAATCCTGCCGAACCTTCGTTCTCACAGACGTCGTCTTGCAACGGTCGTCCCACATCGCTCGTAACACAGAGAGTTGCTACTTACGGCAATTTCCTGTTCGATTGTTCGTCTTTTATACCGTGCTTTACATCCCATAGAAGCGAGGGGGGGGGGAGCAGCTGTAGGAGTTGACGAATGTTGCCACTTGTCAAGTATTTTTGCCCAGCCAAATGGCATCATTGTCTGTTTGTTGTTGTTTATTTTCAGAAAGGACTCCTGAGGGCCCCCAAGGTCGAGGTGGAAGTCCATCAAATGGGGGCAGCCCAGCCCAATTGGAAGGTTGGTACACTTGAAACATATCCCACAATGTATGTGTTGAACCTGTAGTGACTTTGGGATGCTCAATGAATGCCTTTTTTTCTTTTGTTAGAAGAATCAGAATGCCAGGAGATGCCCCAACATCCCCAGTCCCCGAGGGAACCTCCTGTTTGCCCTTGTAAGTATTGTTCTCTTCTTGTTTCTTGTGTATTGACATCCCTATTTGGTATATGCATAGGAGTGCACAGGGGGTGTGGCAGGTGTACCTGGGCACATCCTAATCACTGCCTGTGGTGCAGATGTCCCCTATTGCCTGTGTTTCCCCTCCTGTTGAAGAATGGAGAGTGGAGGAAGGGGCTGGTAAATATGTAATTTACCGTCCCTTTCCTGTTCTCATTTAACACAGTGAACACACTCACTAGGTTCATTCATAACGTAAGCATAGTAAACCGTGTTTACTATGCTTCAGTTTGTGGATGAATAGGAAGACGCTCAGCAATAAGCACTATCCCATTCATTCACTGTCCTGTACAGTTGAGGCTGCAGAGAAAGACATGTGTGTTTGAGGTTTGGGGTGCACACCCTAATGCAATAGGCTGCGCACACCTATGGGTACATGGGACAGCAGACAGCTGTTAATAAACCAGCACACCTTTTTTACATTTGTTTAAAGTAGGGCCTGAGCCTTTATTATTGTTGCCATTCACCACTTACCAACCGGAAGCTTTGCCAGCTTTAGGACCAGAGCACTTTTTGCAATTTGGCACTGCGTCGCTTTAAACATCAATTTCAACACTTTTTTGGAACCAATGACTTTGCCTGTGGCCGCTCATCACAGCTTGCCAGCGGACATTGGAGTGTGGTGGGTGCAAGCCCCCTAGCGGCCCTTTGCAGATCGCCCCCTTTTTACGCAGATTCGCACACAGCAACCCGACTGCCACTGTGAAAACACGGCAGGCGGTCGGGAAGTGGTTAAAGTGTTGGGAAAGTGCACCCCCTCTCCCCTCAAAAAATCCCCAAAAACTAGGCCCATACAAGCCATCATCAGCTATTATGCTGCACATCATTTACCTTATGCATTTTCCTCTACTTACAGCTCACGAGCCGCCACGCTGCACCATTGGGCACCTCGGCCGTGACATCCAGTGGTGCCGTGTGGAGCTGGAAAAGATGGAGAGGGCGGCCCAGCAACATCAGAGGGCAGCACAGGAACTGCAGAGGTTGGGCCAGGAACAAGAGAGGGCAGCGCAGAACCTCCAGCAGCGACTGAGGGATGTTGGGGACATGCTGGCCAAATTCTGATTCTCTTTCCAATTGGGCTGGTGTGGTGGTCCCCATTTTAGGCCATGTTGGCCACATTAAAGGGGCTCCCAAAAAAGCATGTACTCCATCGCATCAGGGTTTGGCAAGTGTCATCTTCTGTGTGGGCAAACCCCCCTTCCTCCAAACTCGAGTTTCTGCGAGAAAGGGGTGTTGCATCTGAGAAATGTGTGAGTTGATCCCATCATGGGTTCCAAGCTGACATGTTTTGATGGTGGGCACGTGTCAGCTTGGAACCACTGATGTGGTGCACTCACACATTTCTCAGATGCAACACCCCTTTCTCCAAGAAACCCCAGTTTGGAGGAAGGGGGGGTTTGCCCACACAGAAAGATGACACTTGACAACCCCGGATGTGATGGAGTACATGCTTTGGTTTTGAGCCTTACCAGGTTTTCACGTTTTTATATATTGTTTTTATATCTGTTTTTATATCTGTTTTAATATGTGCATTAAAAATGATGCTAAGCACATCATAATGTGCAAAGAATATAAAGACATATTTGATACTAACAGTGTGTGACTTCTTCTTTACTTTATGTATGCCTGTGAGTTCCCTAAAGTTTAGGGCTTTAAACTGCAAATGTGCTCTTCTATGTGGTCAACACAGATGTAGTTCATCTCTTAACATTTGAAAAAGTTGTTAATGCATCATGTTTTTGGTCTTCATGCATGGAATGCATGAACGCCAACAACATTTTGTGTTTGTGTATATGGAGCACAACCCCTGCACACCAAAATACATTTCAGAAGGTGAGATTTGTATCTCATGGAGAAATGAAGGTTAGATTTCTCTCTTGGAGCAAGAATAAAGCACACATAGAACATCTCTTTTCCACATGAAAAAACACACAGACAAGAGTAGTTAAAATGAAAGATCCATTTATAAGGATAAGATTAAGGATCTGGAATCATATTTTGCCAGGACACAGCCCCTCTCCCCACAAAATACTCCATGTATTTTCGGCGCACTTCTCTGGCGTTCTGGGTGGCCAAGGTAGCACGTCTAGTTTCAAGGTCCGCCATTGCATCGGACAGACGGCTTTCTGTGGATGCTGCTGTACTTGTGCCTGGCCGGGCTGCATCTGGGTCAGTAGGTCCACTTGAAAGGTAACTGCTGGCATTCCTGCGTAAATAATTGTGCAGGATGCAGCAGCAAAGCACAACATGATTAATTTTGTACAACGCCAAGTTTATTGGTGTCAGAAACAGGCGAAATCGGTTGGCCAAAATGCCAAAAGCATTCTCCACCACTCTGCGAGCATGTGACAGTCTATAGTTGTAAATTCGCTGGTCAGCGGTCAGGTTCCGTTGCGGAAACGGCTTCATGACATGTTCGCCAAGCCCAAAAGCCTCATCTGCAACAAAGACAAAATTAAGACCCTCCACGTTGTGCTCCGGAGGTGGCAAGTTCAAGGTGCCATTTTGAAGCTGCCTGTAGAATTCAGTCTTCATGATGACACCACCATCGGAGTTCCGGCCATTCTTCCCCACATCAAGGTACAGAAACTCATAATTTGCAGAGACTATGGCCAGCATCACAATACTACAAAACCCCTTATAGTTGTAGTAGTAAGAGTTCGGTGGTGGTAGAATCCGCACATGTTTGCCATCAATGGCACCCCCGCAGTTAGGGAAATCCCATTGCTGTATGAACTGGGCAGCAATTTCCTGACACTGCTGGGGATTGGAAGGAAACTGTAGATAAAAAAAGAAAAAATTAAATAATCTTTGTTAAAAAAAATGTTCAACATACAAATGCAAGGGCAACATAAGGCTAGACTTCCATTCCCAGCTCAGTCAAGATGTAAGGACATGGGTGAAGCACAACCTCCAGAAAATAGACTTGGCTAATTACACTTTGCCAACCATATTCAAACAAAAGAGATCACATGAAGTAAAATAAGTAGAAAATAATGCAGGCCTTGCAGTACATGTTTTGGGGAAATAGTAGGGAAATGTCACCAGCAAAAGATGGAGAGTGTGTATAGGAGATTACATTTCAGGAGATACAGTAGTTTTAAATGATGTAACTTTATGGGAGCATGAGGCTTAGGTTTCCCATAATAAGAACACCTCAAGCACTCCCTGTTTGGAAAGCAAAATTAATGTGGCAAAAGTGTGTGTTCAGAGGGGGGGGGGATTATAAACTGCATCTGACATAAATAATTGTGGCATTAGCCAGGACTGACACACTGGACCATTCAACAACATCTGCCCACTGGCCAGGGGTGTACACATGTTGCAGCCCCAGTAGGAACAATACACTCTGTCACACTTGAGAGATGAAGCCTGCCAAGCATGACCCAGCAAAGTGTGCAGTGCATGCTAGTGTGAAATACAAGGGCTTCCAAAAGCAGTGCACAGACAACACAGCCTCACTCAATGCTTCCAATAAGACCTTGTGTGAAAGCATAGTTGATACAGGTCCCAAATTTGAACAAGTTGTGGTCCAGGGGGGCCTCACCTTGTGGGGAAAGTTGGTTAGTTATGTCGCCTAGGGTTCAGGAGAATGGTCTCCCCAAACGGGATGCCCCCCTCCCATAGACTCCAATGTTAAACATTGCTAAAGTCTTGGTTGTAAGGCCCCCTTGAGACACTGGAGCCCCTTACAACAGTACTGCCTGTACCCCCTGATGGCAGCCCTCTGATAGGGTGGACACATGATTCCTTTAATCTAGGACACATAGTAATTACACAGGTTCTGTGGCTGATTAAAGTGGTAATTAAACTCACTTGGTGCCTTATCTGCATTAAATCAGCCTCAGAACCTGTGAAATTCATATGTGTCCTGGATTAAAGGGATGATGTGGCAACCCTACACTCTGAGTGTGTATGGACACTGGACAACATGCTGGGGAGGCATGCAGAGGAAAAAACGGGGGTGAAAATAGCTTAGAGCATGCATGAGGCCAAAGAAGACATTCACTACATATTGTAATGTTAATAATTAGGTATTGGCAAAAAAGGCAAATACTATATTATCAATCATAAACACATAAAATGTGGTAGTAACATGAAACATACCTTAATATAGTCCTCCTGCAGAACCTGGATGATGGCTGAACATGTCTCGGGAATTATCACTCCAAGAGCCTGGGGGGAGATGCCTGTGGTGAACTTGAGGTCCTGCAGGCTTCTTCCTGTCGCCAGGTATCTCAGGGTAGCAACGAGCCTTTGCTCAGGGGTGATAGCAAGGCACATGCATGTGTCCGCCTTCTGAATATAGGGGGACACCAATGCCAAGAGGTGGCTAAAGCAGGGGTCCGTCATCCAGAGATAATTCCTGAAATCATCAGGATTATTCTCCTGGAGCTCCCTAACCAAAGCCATATGACCAAATTGATCACGGTTAAGCAACCAATTCTTGGTCCAGCAACTCCTCTCTCTCCTTCTCCTACTTTAGTTTCGGGTCCAAGCCTGAACTCCTAGGCCAACAGCAGCGAGATTTCTCTCTCGAGAAGGCAACATCGTTGACGAACGAGCGTCCAGAAACGAGCCAAAGAACGATCCAAAGAAAACGATCTGAAAAACGTCTGAAAGTCGCGAATCAACACACACCAAACTTCAACTAACACGAGATTAGATGAAGGAGCCCAAAGGGTGGTGCAACGATACCAGCACTTCCTCTTTATACGCTCGTTCGCGTCATCACGTTCGGCCGGTCGTACGTTGTACGCACGACCGTCGTGTGCATGTCAGTAGGCTACATACGACCGTCAACGTACGATTCAACACGGTCGTACGCACGATCGTCGTCCCGTGTGTACGAGCCATTACTCTATCCAAAATTTAAATAAAAAGTTTTGCCTATAGTTCTACTTTAAGATCTTTATTATGATGAATGTAATCATATGTACTATGGTTTAAAAGAAGCAGAATGATAATAAATCCTTATAATGGTTAAAGTTGTGTTCCAAATTTCACTTTATCTAAATAAATTTAAATAAGGAGGAGGTTGTACATTCTCTGATGCATAGCACATCAGAATTCTTGTGCATGCAGCCATCAGTCAGGTAGTTATTAAAACACACAGTGTAAGGTAAAAGCACTTTTACACACAGCTCTCATTTTCTCACTTGGATAAGAACATACTATAAATAGACAGAAATGTTAAAACAGATGGCCCCACTGACTTTGTTGCTCCCTCATCCTCCCACATTCATGGTGAATTTATTTAATACAACAATTGAATAATATGGGCTTACTGCTTACATATTACTGAGAATGAGCCAAGAAATGTAGGCCCACATTGCCACTGGGAATCCAATACCCCAGCTGTGCTCATCCTAAACCTGCTATTTTCTAGTATGAGCAGTTCACCATATGCTACTTTAAACCCAGATCTAGACCTTATTTACAAGCTTAATTAGAATACTTGTCATGGGAAATATACTTATATAAAGTAATGTAGAAAATTACACAAATGCAATTCATCCTCAGTATGATACCCATAGTATGCCTTTTTTACAAATTAGGAATCCAAACAGGATGAATTACGCTAAATATGTGATTTAAGACTAAGAGGTCATCTCACTGCCTATCTACTAGGTCATCATTGTGACTTTAGCAATGCATGTCAAATGTGTGTATTTATCATGCACATAATTAAAGACATTTTTGTTTCATCATCATAGCATACACATGTACACAGGCAACATGAACAAAAAAGTATATCTTTTAACTAGCCATAAGGCATTACTTTTGATCAGGGGCGTTGCTAAATGTGAAAAAGACCAGGGGCTGTAGCCCGAAGAAATACGGCGCACTTCGCATGCCGCAGCGAAAATTTGGCATGGGCATGGCTTAAAGGGGGCATATACAATGTTTACTGGGCATCTTAGATGACTTACCTGTTGAGGAGCTTACTAGGATGGCCGTAGCTAGAGCCCTTTTTCAGGCCCGTAAACTAGTGTTGAGGCATTGGAAATCTGAGGATCCCCCTACGCTCAAAGAATGGATTGGGCACACGGGAAGTATGCTTAGGATGGAGAAATATATATACCAACACAGGGGATGCCCCCAGGGATTCAGCAAAATATGGAACCTATGGTTAGATACTCTGGGACTTTCCCCGATGGAATTGGTAATAGACAGAATGCTGGGGTAAGGGCTCATTGCTCATCTTATTAACCTGTAGGCCTCAGACTAACGTGCAGATGACCCACTGTCCCCCGGCTGGGGGAGCGGTGAACGGTGTATACTTAGATGATTGAGTGGGGGGACGATGAGGATAGGCAATGTGCTGGTGTGGTAGGGGGTTGCTTGACTAAACAGAATATCGCAGGGTGCTTCTTTATTGTTGGTGTTGTTAATGCAAATGTTTAGGTAAGCAGGAATGTGATTATATCGCTTGCAACATGCCTTTTGAAAACCACATGAAACAGTGATATTATTACTTGTTTGAAAAATCCATCTTGATGTACCTGTACGTGTCTTAACCGGCTCTTATATGCTAAAATAAAGCCTCTTTGATAGAGTTGAGCGAACCTCTGGAAGTTCGGGTTCTGCTGGTCCGGCCAAACTTCGGGACAAAGTCTGGGTCGGAACCCGAACGATCGCACGGACACCGAACCCCATTGAAATCAATGGGGACCAGAACTTTTAGGCACAAAAATGGCTGTAACAAAGTCCTGGAAAGCCCTAGAGGGCTGCAAAAGGAAGTAAAATGGGGTAAGGGTAGGGCAAGTGCCCTACAAAAAAATGGGCACAGGGAAATAACTTTAAATATTTTTAAAAATATAAAAACATAAAAAATGCAAAAATGGAGGTGAATGTGGATCATCTTCAAACTGTGTCTGAAAAGTATTAATTAACGGTATTTCAATAAAGGGACACGGGTAAAAAAACATCCCGTGAACGGGATGGGAATGGGGTAAAATGAAGGAAAACGTCGGGAGATCCCGAAAGGTCCTGAAACAATGTCGGTAAAAACACGGATTTTCAAGACCAGGGGTAACTAAAGTTACCCCAAGCCACAGGCACGCTAGCAAGCCCAAGGCTGGGTCTGAAACAGGGCTTCAAACCGGCCTGGTCGTCTTGGGCTTGAAGGTCTCCAAGCGAGTTGAGATAGTTTCTCCGAAATAAAATCGTATATTCTCGGCCAATTCTGTGCATGT
>BLSH010072909.1:19920-31613 GCA_018402905.1 Glandirana rugosa | reverse complement strand
GGACACTTCGTCACCACTTGAGGTACGAGTTCTCCCAATTCCGTCACGACCTTTTATTACCATCATTGTGTTTTATAACTGTGAAACCCGGGTTAAAACTGTAAAAGTGAATCCCCACACGAGTGCAAACAACGGTCGTCAAATCTGTAATTACCGACGCACAACTCATTAAAACTCCCTTGTCGTTTAAATGTGACAATATGTTCGACATGTGAGTGATGATCACAACACGCTTGGGCCTGACATTGCAAGCCCAGGCATGGCTTGAAAGCCCACAGGCACCGTGCCTGGGCCTGTAAAGTTTTTAGCAAGCCCAAGCCAGGCCCCGAACCCCGGACCGAACCCGAACGATTTTTGAAATGTCCGGGTCCGTGCCACGGACACCCGAAAGTTCGGTACGGACCCGAACGTTACAGTCCGGGTTCGCACAACACTAGTAGTGAGTGTACAGCTTGTATAACAGTGTAAATTTGCTGTTCCCTCAAAATTACTCAACACGCAGCCATTAATGTCTAAACTGCTGGCAACAAACGTGAGCACACCCCTAAGTGAAAATGTCAAAATTGGGCCCAAAGTGTCAATATTTTGTGTTACTACCATTATTTTCCAGCACTGCCTTAACCCTCTTGAGCATGGAGTTCACCACTGCTTCACAGGTTGCCACTAGAGTCCTCTTCCACTCCTCCGTGATGATATCAAGGAGCTGGAGGATGTTAGAGACCTTGCGCTCCTCCACCTTCTCTTTGAGGTTGCCCCACAGATTCTCTATAGGGTTTAGGTCTGGAGACATGCTTGGCCAGTCTATCACCTTTACCCTAAGCTTCTTTAGCAAGGCAGTGGTTGTCTTTGAGGCATGTTTGAGGTCCTTATCATGTTGCAATACTGCCCTGCGGCCCAGTCTCCCAAGGGAGGGGATCATGTTCTGCTTCAATATGTCACAGTACATGTTGGCATTCATGGTTCCCTCAATGAACTGTAGCTCCCCAGTGCCGGTAGCACTCATGCAGCCCCAGACCATGACACTCCCACCACCATGCTTGACTGTATGCAAGACACACTTGTCTTTGTACTCCTCACCTGGCTGCTGCCACATACGCTTGACCCCATCTGAACCAAATAAGTTAATCTTGTTCTTATCAGACCACAGGACATGATTGCAGTAATCCATGTCCTTAGTCTGCTTGTCTTCAGCAAACTGTTTGCGGGCTTTTTTGTGCATCATTTTTAGAAGAGGCTTCCTTCTGGGATGACAACCATGCAGACCAATTTGATGCAGTGTGCAGCATATGGTCTGAGCACCGATAGGCTGACCACCCACCCCTTCAACCTCTGCAGCAATTCTGGCAGCACTCATATGTCTATTTCCCAAAGACAACCTCTGGATATGACGCTGAGCACGTGCACTCAACTTCTTTGGTTGACCATGGTGAGGCCTGTTCTGAGTGGAACCTGTCCTGTTAAACCGCTGTATGGTCTTGGCCACCATGCTGCAGCTCAGTTTCAGGGTCTTGGAAACCTTCTTATAGCCTAGGCCATCTTTATGTAGAGCAACAATTATTTTTTTTCAGATCCTCAGAGTGTTCTTTGCCATGAGGTGCCATGTTGAACTTCCAGTGACCAGTATGAGAGAGTGAGAGCGTTAACACCAAATGTAACACAACTGCTCTCCATTCATACCTGAGACCTTGTAACACTAACGAGTCACATGACACGAGGGAGGAAAAATGGCTATGGAGTCCAAATAAGTAGTGTGACAGCACCACAGAGAGTTCTGAAAAGTAGTCGTTTATTGTAGAAAAAAGCATCAATGGCAGTACATCAAAGTCCACAGGGAATACATGGAAAGGCACCAGCAATTGATTGACGCGTTTCACAGGATTTTACACCCGCTTAGTCATAAATTATAATTATGACTAAGCGGGTGTAAATTCCTGTGAAACGCGTCAATAAATTGCTGGTGCCTTTCCATGCATTCCCTGTGGACTTTGATGTACTGCCATTGATGCTTTTTTCTACAATAAACGACTACTTTTCAGAACTCTCTGTGGTGCTGTCACACTACTTATTTGGACTCTATACACATCGGCTCACGGACCGGACGTGCACACAGTGTTCTGGATTTATCACTCTCACTTGGAGCGGCTCTCCCTTTGCATAGGAAAAATGGCTAATTGGGCCCAATTTGGACATTTTCACTTAGGGGTGCACTCACTTTTGTTTCCAACGGTTTAGACATTAATGGTTGTGTGTTGAGTTATTTTGAGGGGCGTGCAAATTTACATTGTTATACAAGCTGTACACTCACTACTTTACATTGTAGCAAAGTGTCATGTCTTCAGTGTTGTCACATGAAAAGATATAATAAAATATTTCCAAAAATGTGAGGGGTCTATTCACTATTGTAAGATACTGTATTTCTCTTTTGCCGGCTGTCAGCTAGAAGACTCTGCCAGCACCTTGGGCTCCATAAGCATGACACAGCAGAGCCGATACGCACTCTCAGCCAACAAGCTGGCTCTGTGCTCAGTGCTAAATATATGATTTCTTTAATTAACTTCACATTTCCAACAGTAAGAACATTCTTTAATACATCTGTATTGCTTTCAGACACCAAATGCTTGTTTATTTGTTCTTTGGGCTCTCTGCAATCCCTAATATACCAGTCATCATCACTGTCGCTGCTCTCCCCACCCCAAGGAACCGCATGGATCAGACAAGATACCAACCTTACATTGTTTTTTGCCTAACTATTAAAGGATACTGCACCAGGAGCCTGTGCTCTCTCTTTTTTCTCCATGATCTTCTTTACTTATGGAGAAACATTGAGTATCCCAGGGCCAGGACAAAAAATGGTTAGCTGGTCAGAGGGGACTCTCATTTTTTCAGGGGTTGTCTTGAGGGTTTGTGAGGTGGAGCTGAGCCAGTCTATGATGAACTCACTGAAAAAAACAGTTTACCCTATCAACATAAAACTGTATCTCCCCAAATAAATTAACTCCCATCTAAATAATACTTTCTGAAAAAAAAGACAACTCTTCTTTAACAAGGAAGCCTTGCTGCTGAAAACAGTATAACCATAAATAAAGGGGGTGATTGCCTAAAGAGCTAATAATCAGAATACAAGTACAGTTTCCAAACTGACCATAATCTCTGTCTTTGCAGTTTGGCAGCTTACCCTATTCCTTTCCCCACAGCAACTTCCAATACAGTGGCACTATGGCTGTTCCATGCCCAATACGTTTACAGTTAAGGGGCTGACACACATTAAAGTCCCCAATATTGGACATTCTGAGAAGGCTAACCAAAGTTTGAGGGCCCTCTCATTGCATTTACATTACGACTAACAGAGGACTGGTGAATTGCTGCATTAGTGCACAGGTGTCTTGAATTGCAAATGGCTTGGGCTCGCCATAAACAGACATCCAACCCAAACCCCAAGCAAATCCCCATTTACTGCTTGTTAAAATGTATGTAAAATGTCTGTATCCCTTTAAGGAGATTTACCTTCACTTCTTGTTGCAGACTCACATTAGGAAGTAAGAAGAGATCTCTCCTGCCTTAGGTAGTGAGCCTGGGTCTTCCCAGTGGGGACACAAAGAGTATTAAAATATTCTGGGTTTCTAACCCCTAAACATTTACTACAGAGAAAAGTTTTGGCTTTACATAGATGTAGCACCCTCCTAGGTAGGTGCTAGAAGAGAGAGTATAGTGTTGGGTCTTTTTGGTTACCAGGAAGATGGGCAGGTAAAACTTAGAGTACTATCTGCCTGCCTGGGAGCAGGGTCCATTGATTAGGTCTTCTCATTGTGCTCAGTTGCAGCTCAGCTTGTTTGACTGTCCTACACTGGTCCAGTAGGGAGGCATATTGGACAGTGGAAGGGGACCTGGCAAGTGAGTGCACAGGCTTTGCTACAGTCCTGGCTATTGGCAGAGGAAAAGTGCTGCATTGCATTCTGGGATACTGTATAAAAGTCAAGGGCACATGTGCTCAGAGTTAGTTGAGTCAGGGAGCAGGGCCTAGGAGGGAGGGGACGGCTGCCCTCTCCTCCGTGGAAGCAGTCATGCAGCCTTGGGTGGTCGACCCAAGGGCCTAGAGAGAGAGAGAAGCTGGACCCAGAGGGCCTGCAAAGCTGAATGGAAGGGGGACACAAGGAAGGATCTGATTTTGTCTAGAGTGAGTACAGATCTGTGTCTTTGGCCCTGTCAAGTGAGGGCCACCCCTTCAGCTAGAAGAGTCAGTGGACGGGTGTCAGTAAACGGGATGTTAGAGAGCATCCAGAAGATAAGATAGCACATCAAGTCTGCTGCTTGTGAGAGCAAGAAGACTTTATTCCTCCATACATGTGGCAGTATGGTTAAAGCAGTGTGACTGCTTCCACAAATAATCCGGTGAGGCCAAGTGAGAGTTGTCCTTATCCACTGTGAATAGTTCAAGTTGGAGTATCCCCAAGTTCCCCAAGATCCCCATCCAAGTTCCAAAATAAAATACAAAAACCCAAATACCCTGGACTGGGCATTGAGTAACGAACAAGTGGGAGTAAGGGTGGGACAAGTGGAAACCCCTAGCAACCAAGTGGAACCCCTTAGCAACCAAGTGGAAACCCTTAGAAACCAGCTGCAGGTAGCCAGAGAGAGGCCTAAGAAGTCAACACTCATTAAGCCCTATGGGTACAGTGCTACATAAACTTTAACAATGCATAAATATTTGTAGTGCGCATGCGTGGGGCTCCAATGGCGGCTGTGTAAGCCTGGAGCTCCGGTCCCCCTCGGCCTCCCGGACCTGCAAGGCCTAGTAGCGGAGCTCGGTCTTACCGCTCCAATAGCTCCGGAACAGGGGACAGTCGCGGGATCATCTTGGGAGAGGTGAGGCGCCGCCAATTCAGTCGCGGGGCCCGCGCCCGGCAGCATCCCGTTAATTGAGGCCGCGGATCGGGCCTAGCAATACCGCAATCATTCTAGAGGAGGGGGAGCAGGGAAAACCTGTAAGAGCCAGCATCCAGAGAGGCCCTAAAGCGGCCATTTATCTGCCTTCCAGTGGTGGATTCACTTGGGGAGACTCCTGACCTAACCAGGGAGAGCGAGTGATCTTCAGAGAGGGCACTACAAATCTAGGCCGCGGTCTGGGCCTACAGCGCTTTCATCTCTATTCATTAGGCCCTGTAAGTGGCTAACAGTCCCTTTATTTCTTGCTGAGTGAGTATTGGTGTTCCATAAAGTCATCAGGGAATGGATCTTTTCTCACTGAAAGACTGAATTGGTGCTGTCCTATCTTATCATACAGTTACACATCAGTGTTTGACTTTCCCCTTATATCCCCCCTACTTTCTTCATTATTTTTATTCTGTGCCTTGAACCACCACTGAAGTCCCTGAGGGATCCTTACTATAGTTTGGACTATGCATCAGGGGGCAGTTAGGCGAAACTTATCTCGCCAGCCGGGTTTTGACGCCCCACCCTCTAAGGGCCCTCAGCTACCTTCAGGGTCTCAACATACAAGTGGGGGGACTGGAGGAGATGGATGCGGGCCCAGAAGGGGGATCCCAGGTCCTGTCTTCACCAGGGCCACCCCCAGGAGCTCAAACCATGGCCCAGATCCTGTCCCCAGCATCCACCATATCCCTTCTGGAGAGGACATTGGATGAACTTATCACTACCCCTCTCAAAGAGCAGGGTACGGGCAACCCCCTTTCAGACTTATCTAGCACCCAAACTCAAGTACCTCACTCGGACATTCAAATGATGATGGAGGTTTTCTCCAAAATGCTCTCCAAGGGCCTAGCCCAAACGGCTTCTCAAATTACCTCTGTTATCCAAGCTGACCTTCAGGGACTGGGGTCCAGGATAGAAGCAATGGAACATAAAACGGAACAATCTGTTTCCAGAATCAACCAAAACACAGCACGTATCCAGGACCTTCAAGATCAACTGGAGTGCGCCTTATCGAAAATAGACGACCTGGAAAATCGCTCTAGGCATTATAACTTTTGAATTAGGGGCCTCCCTGAAGAAGTCACTGATGTCCATTCAGCTGTGTGCACCCTCATTAAGGAAACTATACCAGGCATCCCTGAACATCGCCTTGAACTTGATAGGGTACATAGAGCACTACAACCTCCAAGGTCCGATGGGTTGCCTAGAGATAGTGTGGTGAAAACTCATTTTTATGGAGTAAAAGAGGAGATCGTGAAAGCCTCAAGGAACTCTTCAAATCTTGCTATCCATGGTCACCCCATACAAGTTTTTGCAGACTTGTCGCCTTACACCATTCAGAAAAGAATATCCCTGAAGCCTTTTTTGGAGGCCCTTTCTAAATCTAACATCAAATATTGGTGGTCCTTCCCGTTCCGTTTGTCCTTTCTTTTCAAAAGCAAGAAATATGGCTTTTCCACATTTCAAGAGGGGGAACGACTACTGGAAGGACTTAATCTCATCTCGCTGGATCCCTCCTCCACGCACCCTCAAAAGAACGTGTCCTCCTCCAAGAGACCATCGCCTCAGAGCCCTATTCCTCCTCTGGGGCGGAGGCAACAACAAAAGCGAGCCAAAGACTCCCACCCCCCTTGATTTTTGAGTTATATTCTTAATGTTTGATACTCATTGGGGAAAGTGACCCCGGATACCTTACCTGGGGGTCAGTCTGGCAGCCAACATCAGTCAATTCTATGAAGCTAACTACCCACCCTTATTTAAGAACTTAACAGATGAGCTCGCCAGATGGGATCAAGAAGGCCTTTCTTGGTTAGGCAGGATACACGCTGTCAAAATGACCCCTCTTCCTAAGATTCTGTATTTCTTCAGAGTTCTCCCGGTCCCACTTCGGAAATCTAATCTTCAAAAACTTCAATCGCAAATTCTGAAATTTATTTGGGGCCGTAAGGGCTATAGATGCTCAGCCAGTGTCCTTTACAGGAGACGCAATGAGGGGGGGTTTGGGTCTTCCAAACCTGTTTAAATATTACCAGGCAGCTCAATTGGCACAATTCTCAACCGTTTTCTTTAGAGGGAATAAACCTGATTGGATTAATATAGAGGGGCAGGCGGTGCCCCTCAACACTATTGACTTTTTGATGGGGCCTCCCCGCAAGGCAAGGCCCTCTATACTCTCCCCTACGCTGTCCCCCTCCTTTGCCCTTAGCGATTTAATCCTTAAACCTCCGTTTTTAGTTTCAAAACTAAGCCCCCTTAGTCATCTCTTTAATAATCCCCTTTTCCCCCCAGGTCTTGACATTAAAGCTTTCCAGTGGTGGACTGATAAGGGCCTATATCGAATAGGTCATTTCTTGACCCCTGCGGGTCCTTTAACTCTAACTCACTGTATCAATAAATTAGAAATGCCACCTGCTGAAAAATTCAGATTTAGCCAAATACAGCATTTCCTGTCATCTTGGTGGAAGTCTAAAAACGACCACGCAGGTATTACCCCCTACGAAAAATGGTGTTCTGAAACTGAGGAGCATAGAGGAGGCATTACTCTAATTTATGCATCACTGATAGAGACTACAGATAAACCTCCCTATGCGAAGAAATGGGAGAGAGACCTAGAGGTTGATTGGGAAACAGACACATGGAACCCCCTGTTCTTGAGATCTTCCAAAGGGATCACAAATGTTACTTTAAGGGAAGCCAATATAAAGGTCCTCATCAGATGGTATTTAGTACCTACTAAGCTAGCAACTATGTATCCGGGTTCCTCCAGCCTCTGCTTCAGAGGATGTGGGCTTTTGGGATCCTTCCTTCATACATGGTGGGAATGTCCACATATCCGGGGCTTTTGGAATAAGGTATATCATTTGATTCTTAAGATTTCGGGCCATCCCATCCCCCAAAACCCAGAAATAGCTCTTCTCAACTATAAACATGATGGACTTTCCAAACCACTATTTAAACTCATCCACTTTATTTTGCTGGGTGCTAAAATCACAATAGCCAGGTCTTGGAAGCGTCCATCAGTATCATTCTATGAGGCTAAACAAAAAATCTCTTGGATCATGGTGCAGGAAAGACTCGCAAATACTATTTTGGATACTTCAACTAAATTTGATCTAGTCTGGGATCCTTGGAAGGATTACCTCAAGCTCCCTAGATGACCCTCATCCTTGGCCTTACTTTTCTGATGCCTCTTCTTCCTCTACTCTCTCTCTCTCTCGCTCTCGTTTTCTTTTTTCCTCTAAGATCATCTTTTAGTTAAACGGGCTACTTAGTCCGTCTCTTCTTGCAAACTGGAATTTGGACTGTCCCTGAGGGGTGGTATTCCATCCTAGCCCTGTGGCTAGAGGTGGAAGGTTGCCGGTTTCTCAACATGTCTACTATGTACGTGATATAAATTTAGAGAATTGATTTGAATACATATGGGAATTGGTTATGCATACCATAGATGTTGTCTAGCCTTTGGGGTTGGAGCTGGGTGGGTCGTAGCCTGTTTTTCCTGTCACAGTTTGATCCCACATGGGGTGACGGGGGAGACGGCGCGCCCTCTCCTGCTTTATCCCTGTGTTCTTTGCCTAAATTATCTATTCCCTCATTACTGTGCCTTGTTCAGACTTCCCCTTTTTATCTCTGATATTCTGACATATCACACTATGTTAACTTCAGTCCAAATAATGTTGTTGTTCATTTAGTTGTATATCTATCTGACGGATATAAGCCATTTATATATTCTTCTCTGTTAACTTGAAACTCTTAATAAAAATTCTTCAAACGAACAATGCATAAATATTTGAATCTTTATAGCCTCACCACAGTTCTAGTAACAAGTTTAGCAGTTAGGTTATTGTACAAATTATTCCAGTTCAAAAAGCATACTGCAGGTGGTGCAAGGTGTCACTTTTTCCAAAGTGCTGGCCTAACTCTGACCAGATAAAAAGTAGCTGTGGCAGAAGTGGCATCAAACACACATGCCATTATGAATAAGTGAGGATGGCACTCTCAGTCTTACCCTACACAGAGATTTTTGAACTTTTGGGATCACAATCTAAATGACTAGCAGACTGAGAGTGATCGACACTGTGGTTGGTCAACTTCAAAGGTAACCCTTTACACATCAAAACAGCTGCCACCGTGTGTTTCACTAGAAACAAGAACCATTCAAAATAATCACTGTAACAAGTTTGACCATTAAAGAAATGTCTGCAATACTTGGTGTCAAAATAAAGAACAATCAATTTGCGCAATATTACCTAAAATACCTAGCCTAAAGCAGCTGAACACCAAGGATCAAAACATCAAATCCCACAGTTAGCAATAAATCAATAAAAGTGCAGAGCTAAAATACATCAATAATTCATCATAATTAAAATCATGAATAATGTCCATACACTAAAAAATTAGCACCACTAAAAGTGTTCTTATAGTGAGAACCACAACATCTTGAAAGTGCATCTCTGCAGGTCCTTCACCTCTTATAGTGCTAGCAGCTCACCTCCACAAGTGGACCATTTTTACAAGGTTCAATAGTGCTTTTGCCCTTTTTGGGGAGAATAGGATGTATCAATCATACCTGTGTCCCATAGATCTCAATGCCGGGTCAATAAGTACACTCCACAAACTCCACACTTGGGTATCTCCACACCACTGGTAGTGAGTTCTCATTCACAGAATGCATGTAAATAGAAAAGACATATAGGGGTTGATTTACTAAAACTGCATGGTGCAAAATCTGGTGCAGCTCTGCATAGAAACCAATCACCTTCCAGGTTTTATTGTCAAAGCTTAATTGAACAAGCTGAAGGTAGAAGCTGATTGGCTACCATAAACAACTGCACCAGATTTTGCACTCTCCAGTTTTAGTAAATCAACCCCATAGTGTTCTCTGCTGATTTTAAAAACTAAAAACTAAAACACTCACAAACAAAGCACTGTAAGCCAGTGCTCGGTATGCAGGCATGTAGCATATGATCGTCAACGGTTTAGGACATCGATGGCCCCGGGTGACGTCACACTATTTCCTTCCGTATGCATTGCCACATAGACAGAAATATATCAGACATTTACACTGTAATGGCACTCATCAATGAGATGGGAATTCAAATCCTGACTTAACACATTAGAGATAAGTGTAATAGTTTTAAAATATAATTTAGTAAAAGAAAACAAAATATGTGCACAAAAATATATTTAGAGAATAGGATATTATAAAGAAAATAGACAATATTACAACAGCAATACCAAAGGTATTAAGAATACCAGTATTTAACAAAGTCATGGATTCTGTAGAAACATAGAAAAGTGACAGCAGAAAAAGAATGAGTAGTCCATCAAGTCTGCCTCTTTTTATTTATTTATATATATGTTTTTTTTCACATTAACCTTGTTGCCTGACTATAGATTTATGTTTATTCCAAGCATGTTTGAAGCCATTTACTATTGACTGTCTCACAACTTCTGTTGGTAGTTCATTCCAATCATCAACCACCCTTTCAGTAAAATAATACTTTCTAAGATTAGTTTTGAACTTCCCTCCAGTTAGTTTGAGGTCATGTCCCCGTGTTCTTGATTTTGGTTTCATATTGAAAAGACTGCCCTCCTGAACCTTATTTACCCCTTAATGTATTTAAAAGTTTCAATCATGTCTCCCCTTTCCCTTCTTTCCTCCAGACTGTACATATTAAGTTCCTGAAGTCGCTCTTGATACTTTTTATTTCCCAGACCTTTCACCATTTTTGTTACCCGTCTCTGAACTCGTTCTATCTTATCAATATCTTTTTGTAAGTGAGGTCTCCAGCACTGGACACAGTATTCTAAGTGAGGTCTCACTAAAGATCTATGTAGAGGAATCAGAACCTCCTTCCTCCTGCTGGCGATCCCTCTACTGATACATCCCAGAATTTTATTTGTTTTTCCCACTGCCTGGTCACACTGTTTGCTCATTTTGCAATCATCTGAAATAAGCACACCCAAATCTTTTTCTTCTGTAGTGCTGGCTAACACTGTACCCCCAATGCTGTACTCTCTAAGGGGATTCTTTTTTCCTAGATGCATTATTTTACATTTAGAAATATTGAACTGCAGTCTCCACTGCTTTGACCAATCTTCCAGCAATGCCAAATCATGTTCCATGTTACAGACACCTCCAGGGATATCAACCCTATTACACATCTTTGTATCATCAGCAAAGAGACATACATTGCCCAACAAACCTTTAGTTATATCACTTACATATAGGTTAAATAGAACAGGACCCAGTACAGGGCCTTGTGGTACCCCACTAGTGACTGGTCTCTGCTCTGAGTGAACCCCATTTACAACCACACTCTGGGATCTATCCTTTAGCCAACTGCATATCCACTGAACCACCCAAGGGTTAAGTCCTAGCTTGTACAACTTTTGTATTAGATCATTATGTGGAACTGTATCAAATGCCTTGCTGAAATCAAGATACGCTATGTCCACAGCACCACCATGGTCCAAAACACTGGTAATATAGTCAAACAATTAAATCAGATTTGTCTGACACGATCTGCCCTCAGTAAAGCCATGCTGCTTTGGGTCCAGCAACCTGTGTATTTTTAGTTGATCAACGATCCTTCTTTTCAGAAGTGATTCCATTACCTTGACTACAATTGATGTTAAATTCACTGGCCTGTAATTGCCAGCGTCTACCTTGCTGCCCTTCTTGTGGATAGGTACAATATTAGCTATCTGCCAATCATGGGGAACTTCTCCTGTTAGAAGGGATTTATATAAAAGATTTGTTA
>BLSH010072909.1:0-18939 GCA_018402905.1 Glandirana rugosa | reverse complement strand
TTGAACAACTAACTATTCTATTGTTACATCCCTGCTCCTGCTTGTAATAGCAGTTTGAGAATTCCAGTTAACGTCAGGCATGTTGAAGTCGCCCATAATCAAAACCTCTCCCTTCATTGCCATTTAAGTTATCTTATCAATCAACAAGTTATCATAATCTTCACTCTGTCCTGGGGGTCTGTATACTATTCCAATTCTAAGGGAAGATCCCTCCCTGGTTGGAAGGAAGACCCAGAGGGTTTCAAGTATTTAATTTGTTTTTTGAATTAATGTTAGTTGTATGCCATTTTTTACATATATGGTAACTCCACCTCCCCTCTTCCCTACTCTGTCATTCCTGTATAGTGTGTACCCTGGTATAGTTATTTCTCAGTCATCTGAATCCTTGAACCATTTCTCTTTAATTGCAACAAGGTCCAAGTTGTCCCTAAACATAAGAGCTGTCAGCTCACAAAGCTTTTTACCTAAACTACGGGCATTAGTGCACATGACATGACAAACACTACTTTCAACTGCTTTCTTTTTATTAACAGAAACTTCAAGTGACCACCTCATCAGCCCAGTCATTACCAACACAAACCCTCACATTTGTTTTAACCTGCTGGGGACAGAAACTCTCCTCAACAATTACATCTCTGCCCCCATTTCTCAGTTTAAATGCATGTCCAAAAAGTTCCTAAATTCCATACCAAGAAGCTCAGTGCCCTTGTGTGAGGGATGAAGGCCATCTCTCTTGTAAAGTTCAATGTCCGACCACGGAGTAGCATCATGACTAACATAACCAAAACCTTCAGCTTTGCACCAATTCTTTAACCAAACATTGAACTCTGCTATACGAAGTACTTTCTCGTGTTGTCCATTATGCACAGGTAAGACCTCTGAAAATGTAACAGTACACCCTAACTGTTGAAGATCCTGGCCCATATTCTGACAATCCTTCTGCACAGAATGCACATCATTCTGTGACAAATCATTTGTGCCAAGCTGCACAACAACATCAACATTGCACTCTTTGCTAGCTTTTTTGACAATTCTTACAATGCGCCTATTATCTCTCCTAACAGTAGCACCAGGCAAACACCTAACTTCCTTTGACACTTCCACATGATTTCCTATAGCAACACCTCTTACAATTGAATCACCAACAAAAAGATGACTTCTCCTTTTAGGAGCCTTATCCACAACTCTTGCCTGGTGAGCAGCCTCAGATAAAACAATTACTTTTGGAATTGCATTTTTTTTCTCAAGCTCCTCCATGTGCAGAGAAGGGTTGCCAATCTCACAAGCAGCTATGTTTGCAGCCTTTGTATCTTCTTCTAGCTCAGAAAGAACACTATAGGGGTTATGTAGTGTCAAACCAAAAGCTACATGTTTATGGTCCACAGGCCTTACTCTTCCAGACCCAACAGTTGTCCACACTGCCCTTCTCCTGCGCAGTCTTTGAGGAAGAGGTGGGTTATTGCAGGGCAGCTCAACACAACAAACTGGCTTAGACAACCTCCTGATCTCAGACTGCAGAGCACAAACCAAGGAATTTAGACAGACAATGTCATCATGAAGACTAGAAACCTGCATACAAATGGGACAGCGTCCCAGCTTCCACAAAGCACCACGAAAAATAAATGCCAAACAAGTATTGCACTGAACTAAACCAAACATCTTTAAAGAGAGATTTACTTACATTCAAACACAGGCACTAATCAAATAGAGTTGGCTGTCTCCAAACTACTGTGTTCAAAACTATTGCACTTTTGTCCTACTGCACTTCTGTACTGCTGCAATTGGAAAGAGCAACTCTCAAGAGCAAACTCTACAAGAGTTGCTTCCCTTCTTAAATACAACACTAATTAAGCACCAATTTGGTCAACAGCCCACCTCTATTACATATGCTAATTGACAACACAATCACTAATAACAACACAGCCAAAATACCAATGTTAACAAGCAAACAATTTAAGAAAAGCAATTTGAAATACTTTAAGGAAACTAGAAATAATTTAAACTTACTGTATTCAACTACTGTTTGCTCAAAACTATTGCACTTTTGTCCTACTGCACTTCTATACAGTCGCAATTGGAAAGAGCAACTCTCAAGAGGTTTCAGCAGAGTACAGTCAATGGGCATAAAATGGATCAGAGTCTTTGGAGTTGATTTAGAAAAGGCAAATAAACTGTGCACTTTTGCAAGTACAGCAGCACCCTGCAAGTGCAGTTTCTCCAGAGTTCAGTAAATGAGGGGATGCTCTGCTGATTTCCATCATCCAATCATGTGCAAGATAAAAAATCAATTTTTTAAATAATTATCTTGCATATACAGTAATTGAGGATTTTTTGAAAAGTGAAGTCTTACCTCATTTACTAAGCTCTGAAGCAACTACACTTGCAAGTGCACAGTATATTTGCCTTTAGTAAACCAAACCCACTGGCTCTCAAAATTAAGATTGTTTTCTTTTTCTTTTTTTTTTCCAAAAGTTGTTTTCTTTTTCTAATAATCAAAATAAGTTTCCTGCTTTCAAAGAAATATTGTATAATAAGAATGTGTCTTTATTCTTAAATATACAGTATATGCAGACTATCAATGATGCCATGCTAGGCTCAGTACAGGGATGCTGGTGGCACAAATCATTGCTCAGTGATAGTCAAGCATACTGGAACACTATACCATCAAAGAGTAAGCATCACAGCCTCAAGACCCAGGACACCTGAAAGGCATATCCAGAGTCCCTGTCACAATTGTCATCTTTGAACAGTCATATAAAAAAATATGTAAAATGATGAAACAGGAGGCAGACCCTCTCCCCATACACATACTGTGCATACATACAAAGATGTTGCCATGATCTATATTGCCTTTCCACAAATATGACCTTGACTTGTATGATGTTTGAATATATATATAAACCTCCTGCAGTGGCACAGCTGAGCCTGAACCTCATGTTAAGAGCGACAAATACGATACACCCAAATCTTTATGTCATGCCACATGATTGTGTAAATGAGAGCATTCTCTAATAATTACACAGTAACAATTCTTCTTTTGGTGTGATATTAAATGAAAAAAAAGCCAAAGCACTGGTCTGTAAATCGGTAGAAAAAAATGTAAATGTGCCCTTTGCAATTAACAACAGGCATTCTTTACGAAATACCGTTATCAGCTGTAAACCGCTATAAGAACCAGGGTTAAAAGTAACTATGACTACACTAATTACAACAATACAGAAAAGTATTTTTTCACATAATGACACAATATTCACTTCCATGAGCAGTCATTATTTGGCAATGGATTCATTGCTTTTTGCACCTTGCACTAAATTACTATTAATTGTCTAAATGATCTAATGTACCTAAATATATGCCATTATACCTTAACATCTGTGCATTCTACTGTACTTAATACACAAGGTGTACAATGCTGTTAAGCCTCATATCATTTACAGTGCTAATTACATACATATATGTAGTACCTAACTCCCTTCCTTTACTGAGCACTTTATTAACTATTTAATGTTTCAATGTTGTTAAAGCTAATCTCCAGCTTTTAGTTACGTTTAAATAGTTAATTTGGACCAAGCTGGTCCAAATGAACTATTACTTTCACTAACACATGCATGAGTGCACTGTATAAACTGTTGCCTCAGCTTCATATAGGGGTTGATTTACTAAAGGCAAATCCACTCTGCACTACAAGTGCACTTGGAAGTGCAGTCGCTTTAGATCTGAGGGGAAGATCTGAAATGAAGAAAAGCTCTGCTGATTTTATCATCCAATCATGTGCAAGCAAAAATGCAGTTTTTTATTTTCCTTGCATGTCCCCTTCATATCTACAGTGACTGCACTTTCAAGTGCATTTGCAGTGCACTTGTAGTGCACAGTGGATTTGCCTTATAGTGTATAGCTCTGTGTTCCAGCAGTGGGATGGAAACTTCCCTTCCCACTCGTGGAACAAAATCAATTTGGCTGTGTGGTGCTTAGCCTTTCACCTGGGAACTTTGTATTCTATGAATACATACAAAGCCTCCTCTGATTGGCTGAGGCGGAGAGGTGGGTGAATGATGTCATAATCTCTCAGTCAATCAGAAGAAGCTTTGCATTCATTTATTCATAGAATACAAAGCTCCCTGTGAAAGGCTAAGTGTCGCTCAATCCAACATGATTTTGTTCTGGGAGTGAGATGGGATGTTCCCATTCCACTGCCTGAACACAGCGCTGTATACTGTACACAGCTGAGGATGCATACAGTTTATAAAATGCTCCCAGCCAATGCAACTATTAGGCTGGGTTCACACTATCCGACATTTAAACGGTCCGACTTTGATCCTATTCTGCTATGCAATTTACGGCCCTACATAGGGTCAAAGTCGGTCCGATTTTCTGTGAACAGGGATCCGACTTTGATCCCGACAATACCAGGCACCATGTGCTCTGGTGATCTTGAAGGGGAACTTCGCGCCAATTTTTTTTAAAAAAGGGCACGGGGTCCCCCTCCAGGAGCATACCAGGCCCTTCGGTCTGGTATGGGTTTTAAGGGGAACCCCCAACGCCAAAAAAAAATGGCACAGGGTCCTTCCAAAAATCCATATCAGACCCTTATCCAAGCGCGCAGCCTGGCAGGCCAGGAAAGGGGGAGGGGACGAGCGAACGCCCCCCCCCACCTGGACCATAACAGGTCACATGCTCTCAACATGGGGAGTATGGGTACTTTGGGGCAGAGGGGGCTCTGCGCCCCCCCCAAAGCACCTTGTCCCCATGTTGATGAGGACAAGGGCCTCTTCTGGATAACCCTTGCCAGTGATTGTCGGGGTCTGCGGGCGGGGGCTTATCGGAATCTGGAAGCCCCCTTTAACAAGGGGGGCCCCAGATCCCAGCTTCCCACCCTATGTGAATGAGTATGGGGTACATTGTACCCCTACCCATTCACCTGAAAAAAAGTGTTAAAAAAACACATTACACAGGCTTTTAAAATATTTTATTAGGTCAGCTCTTCTTTCGTCTGCTCTTTTACGGGGTCTTCTTTATTCTGTGGGGTCTTCTATCTTCTGCTCCTTTGCCAGGCATCATCCGGAGGCCCGCCCCCTTATAACGTCACATCCTGGACAGGGCCTCCTGATGACGTCAGCGGGTGGCCCCGCCCCATGCCAATATAAGTCACAGGACACAGCGCAGCTGGCATTTGTGAGGGAGATTGCGTCGTGTCAACATGGGAAGAAGGAGAGAGGGAGAACAGAGGGAAGAAGACAGCGGAGAAGCCCAGCAAAAGAGCAGAAGATAGAAGGCCCCTCAGAAGAAAGAAGACCTCACAAAAGAGCAGAAGAAAGAAGAGCCAGAGAAGACACCAGAGTTGATTTAATAAAATATTTTAAAAGCCTGTGTAGTGTGTTTTTTTAACACTTTTTTCAGATGAATGGGTAAGGGACAACCCTTGCCGACAACCACCGGCAAGGTTTGTCGGGAAGAGGCCCTTGTCCTCATCAACATGGGAACAAGGTGCTTTGGGGTCGGGGGCAGAGAGCCCCCCCCGCCCCAAAGCACCCATACTCCCCATGTTGAGGGCATGCGGCCTGGTATGGTCCAGGATGGGGTGGTCACTTGTCCCCACTCCCTTTCCTGACCTGCTAGGCGTAGGGGGTCCCCCTTAAAACCCATACCAGACCAAAGGGCCTGGTATGCTCTTGGAGGGGGACCCCATGCTGTTTTTTTTTTAAATTTGGCATGGAGTTCCCCCTCAAGATACTCAGCATAAGTTGCATGCCAAAGTTGGACCAGTTAAGACAATGATCTGACTTTGATCCAACTTCAATGCTTTTCAATGAGCTAAAGTGGGATCAAAGTCAGACAATGGTAGTACAGGAACCTTTTTCAAAGTCAGTACGACTCTGAAAAACAAAAGTCCAGTTAAGACCGCTCTCAAAGGGAATCATTGTTTTTGTTACGTAATGCTACTTGTGCTCCTAATGTCGGTCCGAGAGTCGGACTAGTGTAAACCCAGCCTTAGTGAATGTAATAATTAACAAACATGCATACATTTCCACGCTTAGTGCATTCAAATATCAACAAGGAATCTGCTCCCATAATGTCTTGATATATGATATAAAACAAATGTGATTCCCAAATATGTTCCGCTACCCCTTTAAATAAATTATGACTAAAGTGAATCAGTCCAATTAATATATAATAACATAACAATAAGGTGAAACAAGTGAAATAATTGTTGTAGTGCAACTAAAAAAAGTCCAAAAAGCTTCTTTAACCACTTCAATACCAGGCACTTACCCCCATTCCTGCCCAGACCAATTTTCAGTTTTCAGCACTGTCGCATTTTGAATGACAATTGCGTGGTCATGCAACGTTATACCCAAAATACATTTTTTGCATTTTTTCCCCCACAAATAGAGCTTTCTTTTGGTGGTATTTGATCACCTCTGAGGTTTTAGTTTTTTACGCTACAAATATAAAAAGACTGAACATTTTGATAAAGAAAAAGTTTTTCTGTTTGAATAAGTATGTTTTCTCCTTCACTGATAAGCACTGATGGGGCTACACTGACAGGCACTGATGAGGTAGTACTGATTGACACTGATGAGGTGGCACTGATTGGTGTTGATGATGAGGCACTTATATGCAGCACTGATAGGTGGCACTGATAAGCAGCACTGACAGGCACTGATAGGGGGCACTGATATGCAGAAGTGATGGGCACTGATAAGCGGCATTGATCGGCACTCATAGGCAGGACTGATGGACACTCATAGATGGCACTGATAGGCGGCACTGGGCACTGATAGGTGGCACTGATGGGCACTGATATGTGGCACTGATAGGTGGCACTGGTGGGCACTGATGGGGACTGATAGGTGGCATTGGTGGACACTGATGGGTGGCATTGATAGGTGGCATTGGTGGGCACTGATGGGCAGCACTGATAGATGGCACTGTTAGGCAGCACTGCTAGGGAGGCACCGGCGGGCACCACAGATGGGCACTAAGTGCCATCCCTATTGGCAGTTATCTGCCATACCTGCTGGTCCTGGGTGGGCTTCCCTGGTGGTCCTAGGTAGGCAACCCTGGTGGTCCTGGGTGGGCTTCCCTGGTGGTCCCTGTTTGGGCTCCCTGGGGGTCCTGGGTGGGCTCCTTGGGGGGGCTGCACTGATGAACAATCAGCTCAGACTCCCCCTGTCAGGAGAGCCGCCGAGCGGCTCTCATCTACTCGCATCTGCAGACGCGAGTAGAGAAAAAGCCGATATACGGCTCTTCCTGTTTACAATGTGATCAGCTGTGATTCGTCACAGCTGATCACGTGATAAAGAGCTTCTGACAGAAGCGCTTCACCATGATCGGAGATGCGGTGTGTCAGAATGAAACACCACACTACCGATTGCAGCACTACGCACCCCTGCAGACGCCCACCGGCTTGTTATCCTGCTGGATGTCATATGACGCCCAGTCAGGATAATTGAACCACTTCCCGGCTGTCATTTTGCATACGACGGTATGGAAGTGGTTAACCACCTCAATAATTTTCAGTTTTCAGTGCTCTCACTCTTTGAATGATAATTACTGTTGAGTCAAAATTTGAAATATTTGGCTGTAGCAGGAGGCAGTTTTTTCGCCCGAAGGGCTGGTGAGTGGTACAATAATGAGTGTATGCAGATAACAGTGAAGCATGGTGGAGATTCCTTGCAAGTTTGGGGCAGCATTTCTGCAAATGGGGTTGGAGATTCGGTCAGGATCCATAATGTCCTCAATGCTGAGAAATAAAGGCAGATACTTATTCATTATGCCAGGCCATCAAGGAGGTGGATTGGCCCTAAATTTATTCTGCAGCAGGACAACGACCCCAAATATACAGCCAATGTCACTAAGAATTATCTGCAGTGTAAAGAAGAACAAGGAGTCCTGGAAGTGATGATTTGGCCCCCACTGAGCCCTGATCTTAACATCTTTGAGTCTGTCTGGGATTACATGAAGAGACAGAAGGATTTGAGGAAGCCTACAGCCACACAAGATCTGTGGTTAGGTTTCTACCTGCCTAATTCCTTGAAAAACTGTGTGCAACTGTACCTAGAAGGACTGATGCTGTTTTGAAGGCAAAGTGCGGTCATACCAAATATTGATTTGATTTGGATTTCTCTGCTGTTCATTTATTTTCCATTTTGTTAACTGGTACTAACAAACAATTAATCCTTCTATTTATGAATGCATTCTTAATTTACAGGATTTTTTTCACACCTGCATAAAACTTTTGCATATAATTTATATATATATATAAATATATATAAAGTACTGGCGTTCTCGTGGTGCAGGGATGACGGGTGACATGCCGGCCAGTCGGTGCCTCTTCTAGATAGTGTAGTGCCTACATGTGGGTTTGGGAACATTATTCTGACCACAGTCTCCATCAGCAGCCACCAAGAGCCCCATATGGAAATGACTTTTGCCACTGTTTTTTCTTGTACCATCCTCTAACTGGCCACCTAGTCATCACCGTAATGTCTGTCTAAGCCCCTATACTGCTTCAGCAGAGTTACTGCCTGGAGGCCTCGGTTGCTAAACCTCTGGCAACAAAATTGGTCGAAGAAAGCCTATAAACCGCTCCACTTCCCCTTCAATGTCCCCACAATGTTCATGACTGTATATGAATATTAATACTGAAGACTTCTCCCTGTGAATTCAGGAGAGCTTATTGATCCCATGCTAGGAAAAGTGCTTTGGACCCTCTAGTGAAACTGGGGTCTTAACTGGAGATGAGCGCATATGATAGCTGGTGGAGGAATTCACTTATGCGGAATAGAGACACCTGTGGACTTCTTTGCATGCACCTCTACATTGGACTATATTGTGCACTATTCTTTTTAGATTATCGACCACTCATATGCTGCGCTGCATCTTATTTGCTTGTATAATATATATATATATGTATGTCACAAAAGCAAGGCAAGTGCAGGGTCAATATGGTGATATTATATACTGTATACATATATATTCTCTAATATCGCTGAATGTCAGTGCAGCCAGCCATTGTCATTGATCACTACCATAGCAGTACAATGCCATCAGACCAGTGCAGCCAGTTACAGTGTCCCCAGTCGCCACCACACCAGTCCCAGGGTCAACATGAGGCTTGCTCATATGTTCAGCTTTCTCTGAAAAGCTATCTGTATTCTGATCACTCTTTAGAGAGCATTTGACAGTACCTGGTGACTGAGCCAGAAGTGTAGAGGAAGGCCTCTCTTACAGCTCTGGCTCAGGAGCCCTGGTAGTGTAACAGGGAATGCAGGAGAATAAAGTGGCACACGTGCCAGATAAGACTTCTGCTGGAGAGTACTGATGTGCGTCTTGATACGCAGGAGCAGCTGGCAGGAAGCATGCTGACAGGAGAGCAGGAAATGATGACAGGTACAGCACGGTTGAATCAGGTGCGGGAAGAAGAGCCAAGGCAAGACATTTCAGGTTGGCAACTAGCAGGCAAATCAGACACAGGTGGTAGGCAGGTTAGTAGAAGGATAAGGCAGAAGCGTAGTCCAGGGGTGAGCCAGGGGTTGGTGCAGGCAGAGTTCAAGGTCAGGAGCAGATCTGGTAGGCAATGGTTGAGCAATACAGGAACAAATGCACAGAGGCTTCAGAAACTCAGTAGACCAAATGGCACTGACACAAGGCACTAGTGCAGTTTAAATAGCCTACCTGGCACCAATGCGCATTTGCATGCTCGCGAACCTGTCTGTATGACCGTGCACGTGAATGTGCATGCGCACCCACATGCACACCCACTAGCCGCCCACGAACAGGGCTTACACAAGGACCATGCGCCTGCGCACATGCATGTGTCTTCCCTGAAAGAAGTATTGTATCACCTCCTCAACACCTGCTTTAGCCCCTTGGATCCTACATAAATGTGATAGGTAGTCAGGAACTTAGATGTGTAATTTATGCCCCTATAATGCCAAGGCGCTCTTTGGATTTTGGGCCCCTCCCTGTGGCTAGGCTGTGAAAAAGTCTCTGTCAGGATGCACATATCAGCAGACAAGATAACGCCACTGGACAAACTGTTGAGCATAAGCTAAAACACATTCCGTTTCATGGTCATAAGAATTGGTCACTGGCTAATAGATATGCACATGAGTGAACCAGTGCGCACACATGAGCCGCCGCACATCTTTCTGCATGACGGCACACACCTGTGATAGATACTGGCGCAAGACAGACTATTTAAACCCAGCCAGTGCTCAGATTCAGCGCTGCTGTCTTTCAGGCTCCTGTGTATCCCGTGTTCCTGTTATCCTGTATTCTGACTCCAGTTACTAACCCGGCTTGTCTGACCTCTCTCTGAACTCCACCTGCACTGATCCCAACTTTTTTTTGACCTCCGCTCCTGCCTGCTCCATTGGCTTCTATTGCACAGACTAACTCATGACCCGGATTATACCCAGACCACGCTCTTGTCTGCTCCTTTGTACTTGATCTGTCCTGCTTGCCTAAATCTGCTTCCGGACACATCCTGCTGGGCCTGCTCTTCTTCAGTCTGCTTCTAGTGCATGCCTCACCTGCCTGCTGTCGCCAGTACCAGCCTGCTTCAGTCTGCCATCCACCAGCTGCCCGGCTGCTCACCTGCTTGTTGGAGCCATTTGACGACTTCTCCTGCTCTGCTACTACCAAGACTTACAGGCACTCGTAACACTCTGCACTCCTGCCCCTTCTATATACACAGGGGTGTAAGAGAGGACTTCCTCATCATATCAGGCTCTGCTACCAGGTACGTGATAGTCTCACACATGTAGTATTGCCATACTTGGAAGGAGTAGCAGAATGTTTTTTGAGATGTAATTCTAAATATGCCTATGTTGTGTGTTCAAAATAAAATACATTTTTATTTTCTTTCCTGCATTTCCAAAAACGTGTGGCAAAAAAAAGATTTTTTCAAAAGACTTCCTATGCCTTTTAGAAAATACATTGGGGGATCTTGATGTGGAGGGGGGGGGGGGGGGCAATCATATAAAAGATGGGGGTTGTGATGTGCAGAGGGGACTGAGCATCCCATGATACAACATGATTGCTGTGTGATCACATGACACCTATTAAACAACAGTCATGAATGGAGTCCATTCATGACATCATTGTTTACTACTGTATGTGATCTGTGATTGATCAAAGGTGATCACATGTTACCTGGGCTAATCAAAGCACCCTGTATCATGTGATAGCTGTGGTCCAATCACAGCATTACAATGTGGGCAGCACAGTTGCTAAGTTGTTAGCACTTCCACCTAGCATCACAAATCCCAACCACTGCACTACCTGCCTTGAGTTTGCATGTTCTCCTTGTGCCTGCGTGGGTTTCCTACCACACTCCAAAGACATGCTGATAGGTTAATTGTCTACTGTCTAAATTGTCCCTAGTATGTGTATGTATAAATGTGAGTTAGGGACCTTAGATTGTAAGCTCCTTGAGGTCAGGGACTGATGTGAATGTATAATACCGTATACAGTATCTCACAAAAGTGAATACACCCTCACAAAATGAGCATTACTGTACAAAATTAGAGGCATTGTCTCTCCTTAGCCAAGGAAGATGTGAAAGGTGCAGGAACAACAGAAAAACAGAAAAGCATGCAACGTGGAAAATACGACATCCTAGCAACACACTATACTACAACCTACCATTATAGTAATATCTACAGTATCTGACAAAAGTGAGTACACCCCTCACATTTTTGTAAATATTTTATTATATCTTTTCATGTGACAACACTGAAGAAATGACACTTTGCTACAATGTAAAGTAGTGAGTGTACAGCTTGTATAACAGTGTAAATTTGCTGTCCCCTCAAAACAACTCAACACACAGCCATTAATGTCTAAACCGCTGGCAACAAAAGTGAGTACACCCCTAAGTGAAAATGTCCCAATTGGGCCCAATTAGACACTTTCTCTCCCCAGTGTCATGTGACTCCTTAGTGTTACAAGGTCTCAGGTGTGACTGGGGAGCAGGTGTGTTAAATTTGGTGTTATCACTCTCAGAAAAAGAAAATTTTACTGACTGGACCACCATGAAATTTAAGTCAATACCCCTGTTTTAGGCTGTGAAAGTGTCTTACAAATGTGGTATCCCTATACTCGGGAGAAGTAGCAGACTGTGTTTTGGGATGAAATTGTAAGCATGCCTATGATGTGTGTGAGAAATAACTGGTTAAAATAACAACTTTGTAAAAACAAATGTTTAATTTCTTTATTTTCCAAAAAATTGTGACAAAAAACTCACCATGCCCTTTACCAGGAGCGTACGTCCCCAATGTGACCCGGCCCCATGTTCCAGAGGGCCCGTATGACTCTTCTGTAAGCCTGGATAGGAGGACGGTGGCATGTAGAGGAACCAATACCTCCATGCAGCCGCTGAATGCCTACTCCCTGCCACAGATATTCAGTGGCTGTATCGATATCGGTATCGATCACTGACTCTTTTTTTTTTAATTTATTCAGAGCTGGGGCATAGTAAACTATGTTCACTATGCCACAGTTTGTAAAATGAATGGCAAGCTCTGTACAGAGCTATTCCAGTTTATTTATTCTGTGCAGCTGAGGCTGCAGAGAAAGGGACTAATGAATCTGATGGGAACCCTGGTATCTCAAAAGTGAGACATCAAGGGTCTGTTTAGACCCCTGATATTTCACCAAAGCCCCCCAACGGGGGTCCTAAAAAATATGTAAGACACTATAAAAAATAAAATTGTGAAATAAATAAAATATAATGGTAAAAAAAAAAATAAAACAACAACAATAAAAAAAACACTGACACCAGTGACAGAACTACCAGGGTCACAAAGGTCGCACTTGCAACTGGGCTCCGTCATTCCACCACCGTGTGGGAACCCCAAGATGGCAGGAAGATGGCCCACTGCAGGGCTGTAATAAGGATCCCATGATGGGAGTAAAGGGCCCAGGGATCAGTGGGAAGCGCCTCAGTCGGGGGTCAGGGGGGCCACTCATGGTTTCTTGCACCGGGGCCCTGTAGGTTCCAGTTACAAATCTGCATCTTACTAAATACCTTTGACTGTCTGCTTTCCAAAAAAATGGTCATTTGGGGGGTATTTGTACTGTCCTGGCATTTTAGGGCCTCAAGGAATGAGACAGGCAGTAGACATGAGCGGTTCGTTTTGTTCCGAATTAATATTCGGATGAATTTTCATTGTTCCGAGATTCGGATATATTTGAATACCCAAAATACAATATATACAAATTTTACCGAGTGCTCCGAATACTGAAACATCGAACGCCAGTCAAATTATTGGAGTGTTATTGGAGTACCATTTGGAAATAATGCTGTTTTAGTTAAGCCAAAGGTGATTTAAAGAGTCATTGTAATCATTTGATGAAGATTTTGCTTTTGTTTGTTCACTTTGCCACATTCAAATTGAAAAAATAATCTAAAGTTTTCAATCCAAAATGTATCGATTCAAATGTTTTGAATCAAAAAGAAACAGTAAATTCAAAGAAAATTCGAAAAATTCCGAATACGAATCCCAAATACGAATCAAACAAATCAACCGAATTTAACAAAATGAAATACCTAGATTAACTAAAAATAGAAGAAAGGCAGTTTAACCTTAAAAAGCGTAGAGGTTTCTTTACGGTAAGAGCAGTGAGGATGTGGAATTCTCTTCCACAAGCAATAGTCTCTGCTGGGAGTATAGATCATTTGAAAAAACTATTAGATGCACACCTAAGGGACCACAACATTGAGGGATATACAATTTAATACTGACATTAAAAATAGACACATAGGTTGGACTTGATGGACATGTGTCTTTTTTCAACCTCGTTGACTATGTAACTATGTAACAAATCAAATGCACATGTCTAATAGGCAGTCAGTACATCGGGACTGATTCATTTTTAAATATATATACACCATAGTTTGTAGACTATATAACTTTCACACAAACTAAATAATATACACTGATTGTTTTTTCACCAAAGAAATGCAACAAAATACAATTTATGGCCCAAATTTATGAAAAAAAAATCCTTTATTTGCAAAGGTTTTTTTTCCTTTATGTAGTAAAATGTAAAAAAAAAAACTGTGTTGTATTAATATCACCAAAATAAAGCTTTATCAGTCAAAATTAAATACATTTCATTTTGACACTACAGTGTTGCATGATTGAGTAAAGCCTCGTACACACGGTGAAACGGTCGTAAGACCGAGCGGCCCAAATCGTATGTTGGCTGATGTATCTCGTGTACTGACATTCACTATGCGATCGTACGACTAAGCCGAACGTAGTGACGTGTTACGAGCGTATAAAGAGAAAGTTCAGGTGCATGTAATTTGTGAATTAGGAACGAACGGACACTTCTGGGCTTTCCTGACTTCTGAGCATGAGTGTTTTGCACAGTACAACTTGTTGGACCAACTTCTCTGTACACACGGTACAACAGTCATATGACCACTTGTTGTACAACCAAAGTTTTCTAGTTTGCTCATCCAACTTCTGTTGTATGACCGTCGCACGTCGGCTATTCTAATCGCATGTACTAACAGTCGGATGATCATACAACAAGCGGTCGTATGACGGTTTTCATACGACTGTGTACGAGGCTTAACTGTCATTCAAAGTGTGACAGTGTTGAAAACTGAAAAATGGCCTACACTAGATGGAGGTGTAACAGTCCAAGCTTCAAGTGGTTATTATATAGAAATATGAGAGGACACCAGCTCTGATGGTTTGACCCTATTGGATCTTAGTAAATGAGGTTAAAATTGTTATATGATTATATTAATACCAATGTTCATACTGGAGACATATGTACATGGATGTTATAGGTTGATTTACTAAAGGAAAATAGGCTGTGCACTTTGCAAGCAATAAATGGAAGGGACGTGAATATTTGTACATTCTGTTAGGTAGTATAAACAGAAGGGAAATGACTGAATGAGTTCCCAATAGAGTTGCCTGAAGTTAGGCTTTGAGCATTGAAAAATCTACCATACACCAAGATCATCCTATACATAAATTGCAGTGAACATATACAGTATTTCACTCATTAAAACATAGGTAAACCTATCATTTCATCTTCCTGATATGTGCTTGCTGTACCATGTACTTGTATGAAAAAGTATCCTGTTCTCTTTGTTTTGCTTCATTCGTGTGAAATCCCTGGTGTTCCTACCAGTCCCTCTGCTTTCCTATTAAAATCTGACCACACTAAGCAGGTGAACACAGCATGGTCAGTTCTCTAGCTATCCTGTGATGAAGAAGGGGGTTACCTTTGAAGTGCATTAGCCATAAAGGATCCCGGTGAGGTCCCACTGCACTCTGAAGTGTGCCAGGTCTAGGTCTACTGGGCTGTAGATGAATAACTCGATGAGTGATTTTAATTCACATGTTTGTGAGTATTATTTTTGTTGATCTTAACCACTTGCCGACCGCCAACCGCAGGTTGACGGCGACAAGGTGGTTCGTTATCGTAAATCGCCGTCATGCGATGGCGGCTGCGATAACGCGCACTGTCAGCGCGCGCGCGCCGCCGGAAGCGCGCCAGCGCGCTCACTGTGATTGGGGAGGGCCAGGGAGCGGGTGCGGCGGCTTCGATTGCCGCCGGCTACCCACGATGGCCCCCCCCGGAGTGAAGGAACGGAGGTCCGTGTAAGTAAACACGGACCTCCGTTCTGTGAAGAGGGAAGGGCTGTGATCACAGCCTTCCTGTATACGGAGGCTGTGACCACTTCCCTTCCCCAGCTAGGGCAGCCCCCATACAGTAAGAACAAGCCCAGGGAACACAGTTAACCCTTAGAGCGCCCCCTGCAGGTTAACCCCTTCACTGCCAATGGCATTTACACAGTAATCAGTGCATTTTTATAGCACTGATCGCTGTATAAATGCCAATGGTCCCAAAAAAGTGTCAAAATGTTCCGACATGTCCGCTGAAATATCGCAGTACAGCTAAAAATCGCAGATCGCCGCCATTACTAGTAAAAAAAATAAAAATAAATAAAAACCCCAAAAATTAATTCTCATCATCCGTAAACGCGACCACTTTTGCGCAAACCAACCAATAAACGCCGATTGTGATTTTTTTTATCGCAAATATGAGGAAGAATATAAATCAGCCAAAAACGGTGAAAAAAAATGTTTTTTTATATATTTTTTTTTTGGATTTGTATTTTAGCAAAAAGTAAGAAATTTGTTTTTTTTTGCAAAATGGTCGCTTTTCTTTTGTTTATAGCGGCGATCAGAAATGACGCAGAGGGGATCAAATACCACCAAAAGAAAGCTCTATTTGTGGGAAAAAAAGGACGCAAATTTCACTTGGGTACGACGTCGCACGACCGCGCAATTTTCAGTTAAAGCGACGTATCGCCGAATCGCAAAAAGGGCTCCGGTCCTAAAGCTGGAAATCCTTCCGGGGCTGAAGTGGTTAAATAAGTGCTGTGGGATAATGCACTAGGCTGGTGCGCCCTCTTTTGTTTGTTTTTGTTATGCTAGGCATTCAGCCTGCTCTCCTCCAATAATGAGACTTGTCCTGAGACATCCACCTTGCTCAATCTTTCACTGGGAAGCTCAGTATGCTGCTGTTTTTCCTCCCTGGGTCCTACATAGTTGAGAACAGAGGGAATGTGATCACTTATAAAAATGGAGAAAAGGTATTTATAATGTTTTTCATATCTATACACAAATGTTTTACCTTTCATTTCTATTTTAAACTGAATGGGTTATTTTAAAAGGTGAGGGTTTACAATCACTTTAAGAGAAAAGAAACAAGGTTATTGGATTGCCCATTCCCAGGGCAGGTAATACATTTGTCACACTTCTCTGCTGCCCCATTTACCCTCCAGAAAGTAGTATACTTGGTACTTATAGGTATAAAGAAACATGGTTCTCTTAGCTTGCACCTGCAAATAATTAACATTGTCCAGATAAAAGTGGTTAAAAGTTCTAAGTGAAGAATATTCATAGGAAATTTCCATTTAAAATACTAATCTGAGGTAACACATTCAAAATTAGTAAGTAACCTAGTAAACTAGGTTGAAGCACCACTAAATAGAGAAGATATACTTTGATTTTCATGGTGGCCAAAAAGTTGGCAATTCAGAAGATTTGCGTTACCTTTAAAGCACCACAAGTTGAAATTGCTTCTTGGTCTCCTCTCTCCAATAATGAAACAAGCAAAACTGGGATGATGAAATATCAAAACTAATTTCCGACTGCCACAACAATGATTTTGACTGATTTTCATTAAACGTTTGATTGTTTTGTGGTTATAAGGTTGATGAAAAGCTACAAAATTGAGAGGTAAATGGCTAGCAAAACATTTGTCTATTTTTTTTTTTTTGTTTTATCCAAATTTTATTGAAAAAGAAAGGAATGGTTAAAATCCAGAGACCCCTACAGAAGCAACCAAATAAGACACCTTTTAAAAACATCTCACTCCGCGACCATAAACATTGACAAAGATATATGGGACCTCTACCACAACCATGCAACGCCCAAAGGAGGAATCTCCCGTATATATCTTATGTTACAAAAAAATCCCTCCATAAAACAAATGAAGGTCATCCAGAACTGGGAAAGAGACTTAGGAAAACCTTATACAGAACAGCAATGGTTGAATGCACTCCAGTATAGCATGAAGGCAACACACTGTGTTCTCCACTGGGAGAACATCCTTAAAGTGATATATAGGTGGTATTTGACACCAGTTCGCTTAGCACATATGTACACTGACTCCCACATTGACTGCTGGCGCAACTGTGGGCAAAGGGGTCACTTACTCCATATTCTGTGGCAATGTAAGTCATTATCGAGCTTTTGGCAAGCAACATTTAGATTAATATCCAGAGTTACAGGACATATAATCCAACCAACGCCAGACCTTGCCATTTTAAACCTAACAGTAGAAAGGTTCCCCCCAGGAATCAGACAAGTGATCATACACATCTTACTTGCAGCCAGACTAACAATTATGAGTATATGGAAGAAAGACCCGGCCCCCAACATAGACGAGGTTATCTCTAGAACCAGATTACAATGCTCTTATGAACATGCTTTCACAAGGGCACAAGGCAATACTGAAAAATTTCTCCTCACGTTGCTGGATTAGGCTTTATAACACCCAAGATGGTTTTTCCTGAAAAGGAGGAAGCCTAACCAATCAAACAAAACACAATAGTTAGAGATATGATATGGACAAGTTAACTTGTCAAGATGTTAAGTTGCCGTTATGTTACAGTTCTACCAATTCTACCCCTCTGGGGCAGGATTGGAACATCCATCCAACTCTATCAGTCTGCTGATAAATATACCCCTTTCAACTATCTGCAGGTGATCACGGCCAATTAGAAGCCTGTCCACAGTAGAACCCAATGGGGTGGCAGGCTCTTCCTAGTGAGAGTGGGAAGTCAGGACTTATCTATTACTGTAGAAGTTGAACTATGGATGGACAGTAAGCAGGATAATGATTTTTTTTCCTTTTTTCCCTGGAATTACTGTTTTTCCTTATTCAAAAGAATGTCTTTGGTGATGCAATATTATCCTGTATGTTATGTATTGGATGTATGTTCATCTTTCTGTTTCTTTACAAATCAATAAAAATCAATAAAAACTATTATTGAAAGAAAAATGGAATAGTTGGTCAAAACAAGGACTAACACAATAGTCAAAAGAAACAAAATCAGGATGTTTGCATATATAAAGTATTTTAACAGCTAAGCAAATTTGCAAAAGGCATTGCACGTGTAAATAAGTAATTAACATAAACTAATGCAAAAATGAACAATATGCTTCTTTTGTCGAAACATAATTGCCTAACAGAAGCTCACACCGTGGGATACACCTAAACCACTTGCCGACCGCCGATCGGAGATTGACGGCGGCAAGGTGGCTCTGTAACGCAAACCGCCGTCATACGACGGCGGCCGCGAACTCGCGCCGTGAGCGCGCGCGCGCC
>BLSH010072902.1:42186-52944 GCA_018402905.1 Glandirana rugosa | reverse complement strand
CACTTTTCAAACGTTTGAAGTGAAACAATTTTAAACACACGTTCCTTTCTTACCTCTGTCATCCTCTAGGATGGCGAGGGAGGTAAAGAGATAGATTGATACAGAACTTCAGATCACTACTGAAGATAGGGGGGATGTGTCCAAAGCCGGGCAAGGGGTGTCTCTCATCAGAGGGATCTCGCTGCCCTTGTATATCGAAAGCTGAGTGGTAATTTCTGTTTTATAAGGGAGACAGTATGCTTATGTCATTCCAGAAGGATCAGCGGTCGCGGCAGACCCAGTGGAGATCAAAAATTGGCCAGCCGGCGACTGGCCACTGAGCCCACTGCCCCCTAAAAGGGGGCCTCAGGATCCGTAAACCATAGATGGGGGCCAGGCATGAGGGGAGCCTCCCCAAATGCAAGGAAGGAAGAAAAAAAAAAAAGAAAGAAGGGAAGAGGGGAGGGGGGGGAACACCACCACTCTCCAGGGTACTGCCGCGGGCGCCCTCACCATACAAATTGCATTAGTAATCAGAAATCAATATTCTGGTATTAAAGGATGAAAACAGTTTCTAGGTGCCACCTATTGAACAACAGGTGGACCATTTAAGCTCAGTTCACATAGATATCATGCTTTCCGTGGACGAGGGCTTTTGTGGGGGGACTCTGGGGGTCTTCATCGGTGGTCTCTGCCAGTCCAGTTCCTTTTTTTCTTCTTTTTTTATTTGCACCCCTTCCCGAACATATATACAGACCGCACGGTTTAACTATCTGCCTGTTTATATGCTCATCTGTTTTAGTGAGGGATTGTGCCCCTTTCTGCCTTTATTATAATTCTCTTTTCAGCATGTTAAATCGTTTCACTGACGTGTATGGGATACTAGATAATGATCATGTATTATCACTCCTCAAAGACTTCCTTTGTGTACACTTTTTAGCTTCTTCCTGTTTCCTCCCCCTTCTTGTACGGAGTCCCTGATAGAACATTCCTAGTTGAACCAATCCTGAGCCCGCTCCTGCGTTTATATTCCCACCCCTTCCTCTATCAGCCAGTCCTTGCCTGAGGAAGAGGCGCGGTCCTCATGTCACCAGGACCGTCTTTCGCCTAGGAAACGCGTCGCGTATTGATGACGTCACTCCCCTGCGCCTTGTCTCCTGTGTCACATCCCTCGTCCCGGATCTACAGGCCGGCTATACATCATCTTTCCTGGACGACTCTGCTTACATCTAGACACCTGCTTACACTTTTGGAGACGCTCTCCCCACCGCAGAGGTTGCAGTGACGCCCCTTTGGACTACCCATGCTGACCCTGATGAAATCCGCGGTTTAGCGGATGAAACGCGTCGGTTTCTACCCCCCCTGTCCTCCCCCGATGCATCCTCGGAGACCCCCCCGCACCTAGGGGGTACACCGCCCTGATCCTTCTTGATGCAATACTTGTGATGCCTTCAGTGATGTTCAACTTGACCATTCCAGCCCAGGATTTCCAGCTTGCCCAGAGCTCTGAGAGCTGACGATCAGCTGTTGCCTCACTGAGAGACGCGGATCACTGACTCTGCACACGCCGGTCAAACAGCCCACGGAGGTGCTGAGCGTCACGTCCATAGATGAGTGTCCCACGCTGGTGAGGGAGCCCCAGCTTCATCGCCGTGACAGCAGCGGACTGTCTTACCGACGCTCGAACTGAACCTTACTTATAAGGAGGTGTTCAGCCGCAGCCAGCTCTCCAAAACAGTAAGTGGATGCTTTTCTCAGCCAGTCGGCGCTCCATGTTTATGAGCCTTGCATTCTGGAGGACTTACTATTTGTACATACAAGACATGCATGGAGACCTGAGCTTGCCACTTATTTGACATTGATATTTGGAGTTGACTGTCAACACATGTTCATGAACTTTGAGGCGGTCACAGCCGCATCATTGGTACATTTGACTGTTGTTCATGGATTTACCTGTGACTACCCGGTTTTGACATATATGATGGTAAACATCAGAGACTGATCTATCTTTCCACCCCCCGTCATAGGGGCCAATCCGGGTGTTCATGAGCTTCTGTCAGTTTCACTACCCAGTTGATGACAGCACCTCCCCCTTGTCACTATTGGGCGTTCTAGTGTTATACGCTGCATACATGCAAATGTCTATTTTTCTGCTATTGGTCATTTTGCTCATCGCCAATCTATATAGCCATTGATCCCCAGATGTTCCTTATCACATCGTCCACACTTTATTGAGTGGATGATTGTTCAAAAGGATTTCCTGGGACATGTGCTATTTGATGGCAATATGATATATACATTATGGGTCTAGGAAGGTTGCAACCTCCGGGGATGTTATTTTAGACAACGTTGTCGGTTATGTGTCACCCTGCTGTTATTTTGTACATGTCCCCTTTTTCTATAATAAATTTGATTCTGCTATTTTCCTACATGCTGCTGGGTTATCCCTTCTCGGTTTAACTGAGAATACGGACTGTCTTTAGGGGTTGGGGCTCTATCCCAACCAGTTTTGGTTACTATTAAACGGTTCTATAGGTGAACCCCACCATACACATGGTGTGACAGCTGTTTGTGGTTTGATCTCAACCAATTACTGGTTTAGAGATCCGTGCCCTATTCCTTTCCAGTTTTCCCTTTCCTACCCTTCCTTATGGTTTTTTTTTTTTTTTTTTTTTTTTTTTTTCCATGCTGATTATGCCATTCATGCTGCTTTTACCATGTGAGTGTTTTTATACCATTGCTTAAATAAACCCTTTGTAATACTGCACTTAGAGGCGCCTCCTTTTTGTCTTTCTCTTCTTTAGTTACATGAAGTTTGGTTCAGCTTCTAAGGATTGGCTGCCTCATATCCCGGTTTATTCCATGCACCATATTTTCCTCTCCCCCTCCTCAGAGACTGAGTGAAGTGGTAAAGACTTCTACCCCTACCTCCTTGAGGATTTCCACAATAGACTGCACTATTTTTTTCTATGAACTATTTTTTATGAACTAATTTTTTGAACTATTATCTTGGACTGGGTTGATAATATAGGTTGAGCGCACAAGCCTATGTTTTTTATGTCTCTGCCAGTCCGCAGGTGGAGGTGGGGGTGGAGGGGGGATAATATCCCACTCCGGCAGGTCCGGCATAGGGATTTCCAGAGTGTCACAGAATATTCAGAGCTGCTCCGGGACTCTAAGAGTCACGGTTTTACCCTCTCGGGTGGCTGTGAGACTGGATGGAAAGCCCCAGCGGTAGGTGATATCACGGTCTTGGAGAGTGTGGAGAAGAGGCTGCAATAGTCTGCGCTTTTGCAATGTGATCCAGGAAAGGTCCGGAAATATTTGGATAGGAGTGTTCTCATGATGGATGGTTCTGGCTATGCGAGCTTTGCACATGATGTTTTCCTTAAGGGTATACAAGTGGACTCGGCAGATAACATCTCTAGGATTGGCCGCAGTGCCTTTGGTTTCAAGGCTCTATGAGCTCTGTCAAGTTCTATAGGCGTGGTGGCCGGGGAGCCCACTATACTGTTTAAGACAGTCTGAAGTATCCCTTTCAGGTCCTCAGGGCCCTTTGATTCGGGAAGACCACAAACCCTGATGTTGTTACAATGGTTCCAATTGTCCAAATCCTCTAGGTGACGCTGCATGTCCCTTATGATAAATCAATCATCTGATTGCTGGGATTGGACCCTATGTACAGTAAGTTTTGTGGTTTGCAAATCTTCTTCTATTTCTTCCACTTGAGTGGAGAGTTGATGCAGATCTGCTTGCAGCATTTTAATTTTGCTGCGGCAGGCCTCTTTAACCTCCCTTACCAGCATTTTAGTCCTCTTTGGTTGACAGGGAATGCAGTTCTCTCCAAGAAATTAATTCAACCGTGTGAGGACAGATGAGACTCTAGGGACATCATAGCTGTGAGGTGGTGTCCTGAGGGGTGAGTCCCAGGGGTCGCACCACTCCTTGTGGGCCTCCAGTCTGGTGGAAGTGGTGGGGTGCACTGATGGAGCTCCCAGAAGCGGAGGGGAAGCCGGGGTCGACATATTTGGGGTAGGGATATTCAGGGTGCTAGAGTCCTGCGGACGCTGAGGCCTTTGTGGTTTTGGGGACCCCGGATGGGAGTTTGGAGGTCCCTCTGTGTCCATAATGGGGCCTAGCCGTGGCAGAGAATGCGAGCGTCCCGCTTGATGTGGGGGGGAAAATCCCCAAGATTGGTAAGCCTGCGGTATACCCAGTGAATGGGGTCATGTCCAGATTAGGGTTCTTAGGGGGATCATGCCCAGCAGAAGTGCTTGGCATCAGGCTGTGAGCTGCCTGAGTGTCCGATGGTGTGGCCTGGGCCTTGTGGGAGGGAGCGGCCAGCCGTGGAATATCACAGGGATATCGCACCTACCGGTGTACGCGGAGTCCCCAGGAATCAGAGGTGGATGTCCGAGGATGGCTTCAGATTTGGCCAGTGTGAGCGGAGGCTGTGTGGAGCGCAGTGGCGCCGTGATGGCTGTCTGCCGCGTGGATCCCTATAGCTGCAGAAAATAGCTTGTCAGCTGTGTGGAGGGCTGTGATGGCTGTCCCGCTGATTCTGTTGCTTTCTGGGCTCGATGGGTGTGATTTCTGGCCATCTAAGTGTCCCTGTCTCCCTTCCTAAAGCTGTGGACAGGCAGGTCCGTGGAGAGCTAGGGGATCACGCGTCCATCTTGCTTGGCAGTCGGCCACGCCCCTCAATATGCTTATTTCTAAAGGTCACAGCAGTGAAATATGCTTGTGCAATGTGCATCAACACAGAAGCCTAAAGTTTCCTTTGGGAGAACATGTGACAGGATGATTTACAAGCTGGAGATTGTGAGAAACAGGAGTAGAGCTTGTCACTCCATAACACAAAGTTCCTAAACAAGGGCCTTTAGTTCAGTATCACCAGTTCTTAGTTTCATGAAAACTAGCCATTAAAAAAAAAAAACTGCTTTCCTAGTGATATTAAAGTAAGATTTTTATTCGTGAGATTTTAGTGGTTGGTTTTACATCTTAGCAAAGTATGCATGAGTTCTTTAAATTACAGTGTAGGGTACATTTTCTTAGGTGTCCTGCCTGTTTGCACAGATCTGTACAAAAAGAAAAATGATTTTAAAGCCGTTCTAATGCCTAAACATTTTTTACCTTAAAGCGGTTGTCTACCCAATTTGTTTACTTTTACCTAAAGGGAAGCCTATAATAAGGCTTACCTGTAGGTAAAATGAATATCTCCTAAACTTGTACGGTTTAGGAGATATTCCCCCCCTCTAAGTAGCTGTGGCGTTACAGTGCATGCGCCGTGTATGTCCCTGCAAGGGCCCGGCAATAGGACCGGACTTTGCCGGAAAGACGGGTCCGACGCGCATGCGCAGGAGTGATGTCTTGCGGCTCCGGCCAGTCACAGCGCCGGAGCTGCGTACCCAGAAGCAAGATCCGAGGGAAGATGTCAACTCCCTCAGAAGGGACTGAGCAGCCCGGTCGGATCTTCGTTTCAAGGTCGGATCTTCGTTTCTCCTTGTCACCTGACGCAGCGTTTCATCAACAGCGCGTTGATGAAACGCTGCGTCGGGTGGCAAGGAGAAGCATGCGTCATTTCCGCTCTAAGGAACGCAGGTGGAGCGCAATTGGCGCCCCCTGCTTCTTTATCCAGTCTACGGACCATTTTAACTTTTGTTTGCTTTTTTATGGACTATATGCTAGCGATCCATGCATTTTAAATAAACTTTTACTACTACTTCACGATTGGAGCCCCCATTCCTGCTTTATTCCCGGTCTTCGGTCTACACCCTTTTCCATACTCCTATTGGGGACACGATACCTGGAGGGATACTGAAGACTTAAAGGCACATATCGGCTGGATGGCTCCCACTGAGGCGAGTTTGACCTCTGTGATGGGGGTCATCACGATCTGGTAAGTGTGGGGTGTCATCAGTGCCCGGCGGAGGGACTCCACCGAAGACCACCTTCATTTTCTTCTTTGCATTTGAACTATTTTAAACTGAATTATCAGCAAGTGATCCTGTGGCAGAGTTGTTTTTATATTTCATTTTTTTATATTTCACTTCATTCAGCACCCAGCACTTTATGGACTATAATTTTTTTTATATATTTATGTTTACATTTGAGCGCGGCTCTTATGATTGTGTATTAAGGTAAAAATGTTTAGGTGGCAGTTTGCCCCTTCTAGCCCCCCTTATACTTACCTGAGTCCTCGTTCGATCCAGCGCTGTGCACATCTATAGCAGTTCTTTCCCTTCTCACTCTCCCTGGCTTGGCTTAGTGAAGCGAGAGCCTACTCTCAGTCAAGCCTATGAGAGCGAGGAGGAGGGAAAGAACAGTTATAGATGTGCACAGCGCGGGATCAAGTGAAAGCTCAGGTAAGTATGGGGGGGGGGGTCAGGGGCACTGGAGGAGGACCCAAGAAGAAAGTTCAGGGCTGTATCAGGCAGTTGTTGCTGACATTCTGTTAAAAACCTGCCTTTTTTGCAGTACCTCACTGCATCCTTGGGGGGGGGTAAACATACTGTGCACCTCAGGCTATTAAATGGCAGTTTCTCAGCCACAAACCTCCCCTTGTCGTAGTGAAGGCCTTCTCTAACATTAAACGTGCTACTACCCCAAGAGCATATTGCACCACCTCCAGCCAGTGGTACATCCTTGACACCCAGTAGTCCATGGATATGACTGTTTGCAAGCATTTTAGTTACAGCCTTGCTGTTTCTGCCCTTTTTTGGTTGACCAGGGCAGGGATAGCCTTACAAAAAAATAAATGTAAATTAAAAAATGTAATTGAATAAAAAATGTAAATATGGAAATATTGTTTTTAAAAAAGAAAATAATAATGGTGGGAAAATGGTTGAGTCTGGAACAGCATTTGGCTATCAGGTTTCTGCCGTTTCTATCTTGTTTCAGAGAATGTTAGCCTCTCACTCAATGACTAAGCCTGGATTCACACCTATGCATTTTTAGTGCTTTTTGCATGTTGCACATTTGCACTACAGAACGTGTTCCATAGGAAAACCATGTTAAATGGACTGTACTGCAAATCTGCAAAATGCAAAAAGCACTAAAAATGCATAGGTGTGAATCCTGCCTAAGGCCGAATTTGCTTCTCTGTGTTTCAGAAACACCCTTTTCTACCCATTAGAGATATTCCTTTCTCTACTGTCACCTACAAGGTAGTATTCCCTGTCACTAGAGTTGAGCGAACCCGAACTGTAAAGTTCGGGTTTGTACCGAACTTTGGGGTGTTCGGGACCCGGACCCAAACCCGGACTTTTTAAAAAAAGTTTGGGTTCGAGTTCGGGGTTCTGGCATTTGATTCCACGTGTTGAATAGCTGCCAAGGGCAGCCAATCAACAAGTGTTTCACTGGTTTGCCCTTAGAAACCATCACAGCCATGCCTACTACTGGCATGGCTGTGATTGGCCAGTGCATCATGTGACCCAGCCTCTATATGGGGCTGGAATCACCGTGCTGCATGTCATATACTCTCAGGCTAGTTTAGGGAGAGGATGCTGCTGGCTCTGTGAGGGACAGATTGCAGATATTATATAACATCTCATCCTGCATTACTGAACAATCTGATTGTGGACTAGGTAGAGATTACTAGTACTGCTGCTTTGAGGGACAGATTGCAGACCTCATCCTGCTGCACAGAACGATCTGACTGGACTAGGTAGAGTCTATTGCTTAGAGGGACGGATTATTGTTCTAAAATCATTTCCAAGTTCTATAGGGAAAGGTTCCAGCTGTTGCTTTAAGGGACAGAATATTGTTCTAAAATAATTTCCAAGTTCTATAGGGAAAGGTTCCAGTTGTTGCTTTAAGGGACAGATTATTGTTCTAAAATAATTTCCAAGTTCTATAGGGAAAGGTTCCAGCTGTTGCTTTAAGGGACAGATTATTGTTCTAAAATCATCTCCTAGTTCTATAGGGAGAGGTTCCTGCTTTTGCTTAAAGGGACAGATTATTGTTTCTTGCACAAAATTAAAAAGTGCATCTACATTGCTGGTTTAAAAAAAAAATTCTAAAAACGACATTTGCGGCCAGCGGTGCATTTCTTGCACAAAAATGAAAAAAAAAATGTCTACATTGCTGGTTTAAAAAAAAAATATATTCTAAAAACTACATTTGTGGCCAGCGGTGCATTTCTTGCACAAAAATAAAAAAATGTCTACATTGCTGGTTTAAAAAAAAAAAAATATTCCAAAAACGACATTTGCGGCCAGCGGTGCATTTCTTGCACAAAAATAAAGAAAAACAGTGTTGGCTACCTCCTCCTCCTCCACCGCCACTTCCACTGCCTCCTCAACCTCCAACTCCACATCCACCTCCATTTTTTATTTTTTTATGTGATTTTAGCTTAAAAAATATCTTAAAGCGGAGGTCCGGGCTAAAAAAAAAAATTAAAAGTCAGCAGCTACACATACAGTAGCTGCTGACTTTTAATATTAGGACACTTACCTGTCCTGGACTCCAGCGATGTCGGCACCCGCCGCCGATCTTCGGATCGGGGGACGGGTGCAGCCGCCTCCATCGCGGGTAAGGGAACCCGGACGTGTAAGCAGTACAGCTTCACGCCGGGCACCTTACCGCGCATGCGCGAGCTCTGCCACGCTCTGCTACTGGCCAGGCGGCCAGTAGCAGAGCGAGCAGGGAGGAGGGAGCCGGCTTCTGATGTCAGCGGCCGCGTCCGCCGGCCAGAACTCCCGGAAGTGTGGAAAAGGACACCTGTCTAAAGACAGGTGTCCTCTTCCCCCTCCCCCCCGAAAGGTGCCAAATGTGACACCTGAGGGGGGGAGGAATCGAACCAGCGGAAGTTCCACTTTAGGGTGGAACTCCGCTTTAAGTTATTTCCCTATCCCCATTTCTTTGTAGGGCACTTGTCTGACTCTTAGCCCCATTTTCCTTCCTTTTGCAGACCTCTAGGACTTGCCAGGACTTTGTTACAGCCATTTTTGTGCCCAAAAGTTTGGGTCCCCATTGATTTCAATGGGGTTCAGGGTCCGGGATAAAGTTCGGGTCAAGTTCGGTCCCGAACCCGGACTTTTTCCCGAAGTTCGGCCGAACCTGCTGAACCCAAACTTCCAAAGGTTCGATCAACTCTACCTGTCACCATCACCTCTGTGAGTCATGTCCCATTCTTTTTATTCTTTTTTTTTTCTTTTTACTGTAAGGCTTCTTAAAAAAAGAATAGGCTTCTGTATCAGGGTAGTATATTGTTGTTGTATATTTTTTTTATTATTTTATGTTGGTAAAGGTATATGTCTTAGATTAATCACTTGCCGACCAGCCACTGTCGTTTTGCGGCAGGAGGTTGGCTCAGCTGTGCTAACCACTGTCATGGTACATGGCCGCGCATGCGCGATTTGCGGGCGAGCACGCTCCCTGCATGCCGCGGGAGCGTACTCGAAGTCCCCCACGACCCGTGATCACCTTCTACAGAGGCAGAACGGGAATCTGTAAACAAGACATATCCCCATTCTGCCAGATATCATGACAGAGATCTGCTGTTCCCATTAATCGGGAGCAGTGATCTCTGTCATGTCCCTGCTAGCCCAGCCCCCCTACAGTTAGAACACACCTAGGGAACACAGTAACCCCTTGATCACCCCCTAGAGTTAACCCCTTCCCAGCCAGTGTAATTTTTACATTGATCACTGCATTTTTATAGCACTCATCAATGTAATAATGTTACTAGCCCCCAAAAAAGTATCATTTGGGGTCAGATTTGTCTGCTGCAATGTCACAGTCCCACTAAAAATCGCAGACCGCCGCCATTACCAGTAAAAAAAAATAAAATAAATAAAAGTCCCTAAATCTATCCCATAGTTTGTAGACGCAATAACTTTTGCACAAACCAATCAATATACCCCTATTGCGGGTTTTTTCTCCAAAAATATGTAGAAAAATATATCTCGACCTAAACTGATGAATACTTATTTTTATATATATATTTTTTTTGGATATGTATTATAGCAGAAAGTAAACAAAAAATGTTTTTTTTTCAAAATCGTCACGCAAAAAATAAAAACTGCAGAGGTGATCAAATACCACCAAAAGAAAGCTCTATTTGTAGGAAAAAAAGGATGTCAGTTTTGTTTGGGTACAGCTCAGCAAGACCACGCAATTGTCAGTTAAAGCGATGCAGTAACATATTGCAAAAAATGGCCTGGTCAGGAAGTGGGTAAATCCTTCCGGGCTGAAGTGGTTAAACTGCATTTGTTTGCAGAAGGCTTACTATATAAAAAAAAATCAGTCAATGTTCACTTACGACACGAAACTCGTGGGGTTTTGCGGGATAGTTGTAATTGATTCTTAGATTTTATTGAGGTTTTCTTTAATTCTAATGTTTTACACTGGGGGACTTTTTCTGTGTGAAAAAAAATATATCATTCGGAAGACGTTTGTTTACGTCAAATTGGTGAAGTCGGGCCTTCCTAAATGGGTGAAGGACTGGTCCGGTAAAAAACGTTATACAATGACGTAGCGAAATTGACTGTTAACGCACCAGAACGACTCGACATGGGTTTGTTTTGACTGTAGGAAAAAAAGGATGTTTATCTCGAAAGAAAACCACCATAAACTAGTGGAGACGTCAAAAATAAAAAACGCACTGCTAAAACTTTTTTTTTGTAAAAAACAAATGAAAGACGATATTATGTATAGGTTTTTTTTATATATATATTTTTATTCATAAGTAGTCAAATCCAGCTCTATATAAAAAGATGTATAAAAACCTCTTTTTTGGGCGTTATCCCCATATAACTAACCAAACACGTTTTCAAT
>BLSH010072902.1:5310-23554 GCA_018402905.1 Glandirana rugosa | reverse complement strand
TCCCCATTTATTTGTAGGGCACTTGCCCTAGTTTGAAGATGATTTTAGAACAGTTATATGGCTTCTACCGTTAATTAATACTTTTCAGACACAGTTTGAAGATGATCCACATTCACCTCCATTTTTGCTTTTTTTATGTTTTTATTTTTTTAAAAATATTTACAGTTATTTCCCTGTCCCCATTTTTTTGTAGGGCACTTGCCCTACCCTTACCCCCATTTTACTTCCTTTTGCAGCCCTCTGGGGCTTTCCAGGACTTTCCTACAGCCATTTTTGTGCCTAAAAGTTCGGGTCCCCATTGATTTCAATGGGGTTCGTTGTCCGTGCGATCGTTCGGGTTCCGTCCGGACCCGGACCCGGACTTTGTCCCGAAGTTCGGACGGACCAGCAGAACCCGAACTTCCAGGTGTTCGCTCAACTCTACTCCTGAGTACAGGGATACCCCATGTGTAAGACTTTTTTGGAGCCTATCCGCGTACAGAACCCCAAAAAACAATCACCGCCTTCAGGATTTCCAAAGGCGTAAACTTTTGATTTTACTCCACACTACCTATCACAGTTTCAGAGACAATGAAATGCCCAGATAACACAACCCCCCCCCCCCAAATGACCCCATTTTGGAAAGTAGACACCCCAAGATATTTGCTGAGAGGCATGTTGAGTCCATGGAATATTTTATATTTTGCCACAAGTTTCGGGAAAATTACATTTTTTTTCCCCACATAGTTGTCACTAAATGATATATTGCTCAAACATGCCATGGGTATATGTGAAATTACACCCCAAAATACATTCTGCTGCTTCTCCTGAGTACAGGGATACCACATATGTGATACTTTTTGGCGGTCTAGCCGCATACAGGACCCCGAAATCCAAGCACCGCCTTCCTTTCTAAAGGGCGTAAATTTTTGATTTCACTCTTCACTACGTATCACAGTTTTGGAGGTCATGAAATGCCCAGACAGCACAACCCCCCCCCCCCCTCGCTTTTTGTCACAAAGTTTTGAAAATTAAAAAAAAAAAAAAATTTCCTTTTCTTTTTTCATTTTCCAAAACAAATGAGAGCTGCAAAATACTCACAGTGCCTCTAAGCAAATACCTTGGTGTGTCTACTTTCCAAAATGGGGTCATTTGGGGGGATTTATGTGCTATCTTGACATTTCAGGGCCTCCGAAATTGCGATAGGTAGTGAGGAGTAAAATTGCCATTTTATGCTTTTAGAAAGCCTGAAGGCAGTGATTGGTTTTCGGGGTCCTTTACACGGCCAGGCTCCAAAAAGTCTCACATATGTGGTATCCCCGTACTCGGGAGAAGCAGCAGAATGTATTTTGGGGTGTAATTTCACATATACCCATGGCATGTTCGAGCAACATATCATTTAGTGACAACTTTGAGTAAAAAAAAAAAAATTAAAATTTTCCTGAAACTTGTGACAACATATAAGATATTTCATGGACTCAACATGCCTCTCATGAAATAGCTTGGGATGTCTAATTTCCAAAATGGGGTCTTTTGGGGGGGGGGGTGTTGTGCTATCTTGACATTTCAGGGCCTCCGAAACTGTGATAGGTAGTGAGGAAGTGAAATCACCATTTTACACCCTTAGAAATCCTGAAGGCGGTGATTGGTTTTTGGGGTCCCGTACGCAGATAGGCTCCTAATATGTCCCACACATGTGGTATCCCCATACTCAGGAGAAGCAGCAGAATGTATTTTGGGGTGTAATTCCATATATACCCATGGCATGTTTGAGCAATATATAATATAGTGAGAACTTGCAAAAAAAAAAAAGTCACTTTTCCCAAAACCTGTGACAAAAAATAAAATATTCCACAAGCTCAACATGCCTCTCAGCAAATAGCTTGGGGTGTCTACTTTTCAAAAAGGTGTCATTTGGAGAGGTTTTGAACTGCCCTGGCATTTTATGCCCAACATCACCCACTCTTCTAACCACTTGAACCACCAAGTCCTTTCTGACACTTTTTGTTTACATGAAAAAATATTTTTTTTTTGCTAGAAAATTACTATGGACCCAGAATCATTATATATATTTTTAAAACAAAGGCCCTACAGGTTAAAATGGTGGGTGTTGCAAATTTTTTTTTCACAAAGTATTTGCGCAGAGATTTTTTAACAGCAATTTTTTGAGAAAAAAAAACCACTTTTTTGAATTTTAATGCACAAAAACATACTATATTGCCCAAATGTTTGGTGAAATATGAAAGATGATCTTATGCCGAGTACATAGATACCAAATATAACATGCTTTAAAATTACGCACACCCACGCAGTGGCGACAAACTATATACATTTTTAAGCCTTTATATGTTACCGCTTTAGATTTACAGAGGAGATCTACTGCTAGAATTAGTGCCATTGATCTGACGTTCGTGGCGATACCTCACATGCATGGGGAAATTCTGTTAACATATGACACAAGACCGACACTTGTGTTCACCTTTGCGCGCATGCACGGGGGGACAGGGGTGCTTTTTTTTTATTATTTATTTTCTTTTTATTTTATTTTTACACTGTCCTTTTCATTTTTTTATTTTTTATTTTTTGTATCATTTTTATCATTATCACAGTTTATTTAAATATCCCCTATGATAACAATAGGTAGTGATGTGTATTTTTTTTTTTAAATTGGGGTCAATTAGACTCTAGATCTCTCCTCAACCATTAAAGCATCTGACCACACCAAGATCAGTGTGATAAGATGCTTTCCCAATTTCCCAATGTCGCTGTTTATATCCGGCAAAACCTAAGTCATGAAATGCTCGTAGCCTCCAGTTACTTAGGCCATAGAGATGAATGGAGCCATTCTAGTCTTCGATCAGCTCTATGGTCAGCTGGAGGAACCACCGGCTGCATTCTTGGGTTCCCCAGTGGGACAGACAACCGTTAAAGCATCTGACCACACCAAGATCAGTGTGATAAGAAGCTTTCCCAATTTCCCAATGTCGCTGTTTATATCCGTCAAAACCTAAGTCATGAAATGCTCGTAGCCTCTGGTTTCTTAGGCCATAGAGATGATTGGAGCCATTCTAGTCTTCGATCAGCTCTATGGTCAGCTGGCGGAACCACCGGCTGTATTCTTGGGTTCCCCAGTGGGACAGAAGAGGCCAAGGAAACCATGGAAGACAGTGGGATGGGGGGGGGCATTCCCTCCCACTGCTTGTAAAAGCAGTCTAGCAGCTAATCAGCTGCTAGGATTGCTTTTACATGAAGGCCCAGCTGCTGGCTGAAAAGAATGATACCAAGATGATACCTATACCTGCAGGCATCATTCCGGTATAACCACTCAAAGTCCAGCGACATACCAGTACATCGCTGGTCCTTGTTGGGCATATATTGTAATGTTTTTTTTTTTAAAGAATGTCAATGGAAAAAGAGAATCAATCAATCGGTGGTACGTCCACCATTGGAAAACCTTCCTGCATCCACCGAATTCTAATGATGGACATAGCACCGTTCTAAAAATATTTGCCGAAGCATAGGGGCAATACGCCCCTATGTCCACTCCTGCCCCTATGCTTCGGCATATATGCTCTTTTTTTAACTGTGGTGGTGAAATCACCTCCTACAGCACTGGAGTCGCTGATTTATGTATCATGGGAGCAAACGCTGTTGCTTTCAAGATAAATAAGTTAGTGCTGCAGCTGAATGGCGTACCTGAAAAGAAAATAATGATTAACAATAAAACACAGTTAACAGTAACGTATAAAAAAATACATACCTGCAAAGAAAACATGATAAAACACAGTAACAATAAAACATTACAGGTAAGCATAAAATACAGTAACAATAGAGAGAGAATAGAGAGAGAACAATAGAGAGAGAACAACAAGAAAATAGCAACTATTTTTGGCTTTTTTATTTTATATATATATATTTTTTTTTTTTTTTAACAATTTTTTTTTTTTTTGTTGTTTTAAAAAAATTGTAATTTTTTTTGGTGGTACACCTTTTTTTTGTAACTGTAACAGTTCCAGGTTCGGGTCTCTCAAAATGCGGTGGCATCTTTGGAGACCCTGTGAAAGTGTGCCCTATGCCTGTGTAGTGCTGTACTAAAACTCCACTAGTGTGTGGTAGAGTTTGAAACAGTCACCGATGCAGAGACCGGGCTGGTCAAGAGGGACAATAATAACGGGTGTTATGCCTATATCCGCATTGTCTGCAGACACGGCATCTTCTTTGGGGTGCACGTTGGGTAAAAGGTACCGCGGAGGACTTCTGGGAAGTGCCTCTCATGCATTTGCATTGGGAAGTTGGGGAACAGCACCGTCTGGAAACAGAAGGACTGTGACAATCTTTTCCTGGAATTTAAGGAAGGATCGAGTCCGTCTTGACGCTTTGTATAGCACAGTAAAGCGTTCACCAGAGACAATTGGAATAAATATACAGACACTTTTTTGTACCAGCGTCTGGCCTTATGGGCAATTAAGTACGGGGCCAATAACTATTGTTGAGGTCCACCCCCTCCCATATTAAGGTTGTATTCGTGGACATAGGGCTTCTCCACAACGCCAGTCGCCGTAGGAATTTGGACTGTCGTATCTGTGTGAAGGGAGGACAGAACGAAAACATTCCGGTTCTCCCTCCACTTCAACACGAGCAAATTATTACATCTCAAGCAGGCTCTCTCCTTCTGTCTAAGATGGGACTCTAATCCGTTGGGAGAAGCCCCGGCGATTAGATCGCACAGTGCCACATGCGCCAATTCCTTGATCAAAAAGGTGACTAAAAAGTGGCACGCTTGTGTAATAATTGTCCTGGTACAAGTGGTACCCCTTCCCGAATAAGGGTAACACCAAGTCCCAAACAATCTTGCTAGCGCTTCCTATGTAGTCTGAGTAGTTGGGGGGCTCCATGTGACAATCTTTACCCTCATAAACCATTAAACTATATGTATAGCCTGTGGCCCTGTCATAGAGCTTATACGTCTTGAACCCGTATCTGACATGCTGGGGAGAAACAGAAAGCAAGACGGCCAGAAAATGTAATCAGGGACTCATCTACGCAGACAACTTGATCGGGAATAAACAAGGCTGCGAATTGTTGGTTGAAGTGGTTTACAAGAGGCCGAATTTTGTGGAGCCGATCGTATCCAGGGTCACCCTGTGGACGACAGAGTTCATTGTCGTTGAAGTGCATAACCCGCAGGATCTGCTCGTATCTAGTCCTGGTCATGGAAGCAGAGAACATGGTCATATGGTGAATTGGGTCAGTGGACCAATATAACTGCAACTCAGATTTTTTTAACTATGCCCATGAGGAGGGAAAGGCCCAGAAATGTCTTAAATTCTGGAACCATAATTGGTTTCCAGTCTCTGGCAAGTGACAAATGGGGATCAGCAGCAATGAATTGATCAGCATACAAATTGCTTTGGTCCACAATAGATCTATAGAGAACTTACGTGAAAAGCAGTGAATAAAAATCAATTGCCGTAAAATCAACCGTTTCCACCTGAATACCAGGTTGTCCAGTGAATGGGGATGTACGGGCGCTGCAGAAGTGGTGGGTTGCCAAACAGGGTTAGCATATGCAGTGGGAAGGGCACTATGGGCTCTGCGGGCCTGTCTTTGTTATCTTGGTGGCTGTGGGGCACTACTTGGCTAGTCACACCAGCTTGAACTGCACTTATGGGCCTCGCCACATCACCAAGTGTTACTGCAGTGCTGGTTTGTCCACGACTTGTGTGTACTAGGCCGCTGGTGCTTGCCAGTTCACCAGTTGCGAAAAATGCAGTTATGTGTGTTGTGTTTTGTAAGTTTCAGTGATCTATTTGATACTGCACTTGGGTGGGCTGGGCTGGGCGGAGGGGCTAAACGCAGGTGCTAGCAGGTATCTGGGCTGATCCCACTAATGCTGGATTTTTAGGAACACTAAAGTACTGGGGATGCTAGTATAGATCTGATCAGATCACAGATTTTGATCCGTTCAGATACTATACTAGTAACGGACCTATCTAGTGTGTGGGTGCGTATTAGAGTACCTGACTAATCTGATCCTGCCTGGTTTTTACGCTGACCCTAACTCACACTAGCACCTAACTTATGTCACTCGCCAGGAGATGAGGGGGTTAAAACCTTTATTAGATATATACGGCAGGTACCCTGACGAAATAGAAAACGAATTAGCGTCACCCGTGGCACTAATACAGTGATCACTGGTGACAGGGGGCAATCAAAGGGTTAAAACCTTTATTAGGGGGGGTTAAGGGGGGCTACCTACCACTACCTACCCTAAGGTGAGTTAGTGTCACAAGTGACACAAGTACAGTGATCAGTGAAAAATCTGATCACTGCACTAAGTGGAAAAGTGGCAGGAGTGAAGGGGTTAACTGGGGGGGGGGCAATCAGGGGGTGATGAAGGGGTTAACTGGGGGGGGCAATCAGGGGGTGATGAAGGGGTTAATTACATGCCTAAACTGTTCTGGTGTTAGTGTAGTGTTGTGCAACTCAATAGGAGAAAGTCAGTGTACCCCAGGCAACACCTGATAGTTTGGCACAAGCCAAATCCCAAGGATAGGTATGTACAAGGAAATTTTCAAAACGGGACTTTGTAGGCAATGGCAGACATTCAAGTGTAGGGATGAGCTCCCGGTTCGAGTCGAATGCATGTTGCTCGAACATCGGGTGTTCGTTTGTTCGGGACATGCCGAACATTATGGGGCGTTTGCGGGAACTTCGCGCACCCCATAGTGCATTCCAATGGCAGTGGAATGCAGCCCGCTGATTGGTCAAAGCATGCACATGACCTGTATGCTTTGACCAATCAGCGGGCGGCCTGCTGTGAGAGCTTTGATTGGCTAAAGGCAGGATGCCTTTTTTCCAGGATGCCAGGATTTTCCTTATTCCTGGACCTCCTCATGTCAGCCTACTATGGGACGTAGCAAGCAATCAACCATGTTTCAATGCACCAGCTTGCAGGCAGTGCCGCACCCACACTCTGGGTATAGAGTTTGAAGCAACAGGGTCTTGAGTTACCTGGAGCGACGCTTATCTCTTCATTACACCTTTAGTTGGGTTTTAAAACAAATATGATAACCTTTCACCTTTGCTGTACCAAACCTTTAACACTAAACATGCAGACCATTATCACCATGAAAACTTTAACCAAACCACCTGCTCAGTCTTTGAGGACTCAAGCATCAAGCAGCTGTACCAACAACCAGGTACCACCATAAACACTGTCCACCCACACCTGTGGAGTGACGTTTCCCCACTCAGTCTTTTAGGACTCGAGCACCAAGTAACTGTACCAACTACCAGGTACCACCATAAACATTATACACCCACACCTGTGGGGCGACATTAACCCAATAAAGTTAGGGCCCGACAAAGAGAGGGAGGGGAGATGACAGCTTGATTGAACATTCAAACTGTTGTAGCAGACCACAGATGTTGGCACCTATAAAAGGAAACTCATCATCCCCATTAATTACTTTCATCATCACCATTATAAACAAAAAAGGAGGATGTGATCTAGCCACCACTGCAATGACAAAACTCCATCCCTATTATACATAAAAAAAGGGGAGAAAAGAGAAAGTGGTACTTTAAATGAGGGATGTCAATGCAGACAGATATTGCATGGAATATATATGTATATTTTATTGAACAAACACAGGTACATTTGAACATTCCATCGTCTGGAGATACATAATGCATTATTAGCTAGTAATATACCATATGCAAAAAAGCTGCCATGTAGATATACACATTGACCATACATAACATTTGACTTGATAGAATTCAAATACATAAAATTGTATACACCGGCCAATAAAACTGCAAGATAATAAGCCGATCTTGTCAGGGCACCCTAAAAAACTTGTTTCATGGCTCTCTGTCATTCGTCATCAGTTAGGTGCGAGTGTATAACTATAAATATAAAACATATGAGTTATTTGACTGCTACCCTCTAAAGGGGAGAAAAAGCTATTAGGGAGCAAAGGATCTGTACTCACAAGTCGGCTGAAAAGTGCCCAGCTGATATCAATGGGTGGGGAGCCCCAGACAATTAGTCTGCCTCGGGGCTGAGGTGGGGTACCCCAACCCAAACGGCAGGAGCCCAAAGGCAGGCCGGGTCGAGATGACACACTTCCCATGTGGATGGGGGGCACGTGGACTTTGTCTAGTTCTCGGGGCTGCAATGCATAGCAGCGCCTCCCCTCCTCGTCTCCTTTGAGATGTGGGGCGGAGGGGATGCTCCTGTGCATCGGCATCATGCATGCTCCCCGCTGCGGGAATGTCTCAGTCCATCTCGCGCCAGATTTGGAACGGGCATGATTCCACCTTTGGCATGTGCTGAGGTTGGATTTCATTGTCTGTTCCTTACTTTATCTTTTATATTTATAGTTATACATCGTTATAGTTATACACTAGCACCTAACTCCTGACGAATGGCAGAGAGCCATGAAACACGTAGAGTTTTTTAGGGTGCCCTGACAAGATCGGCTTATTATCTTGCAATTTTATTGGCCTGTGTATGCAATTTTATGTATTTGAATTCTATCAAGTCAAATGTTATGTATGTGTATGGTCAATGTGTATATCTACATGGCAGCTTTTTTGCATATGGTATATTACTAGCTTATAATGCATTATGTATCTCCAGACTATGGAATGTTCAAATGCACCTGTATTTGTTCAATAAAATATACATATATATTCCATGCAATATCTGTCCGCATTGACATGCCTCATATAAAGTCCCACTTTCTCTTTTCTCCCCTTTTTTATATCATCATCCCCATTAATTGCTTTTATCATCCCCATTAATTGTTTGATTGCTTTAAAATTTCCTTTCTGAGCATTTTTTTTCAAACTGCCCAGGATCAAAGCTGTCTTCTGTGCCTTCTTATCAGTGACCAGGATGTGAGATGGAAGGGGAGAGGTGTCTCAGGACCTGAAAAAATAAAAAGAGAAAGCCAGCAGAAAGATGTACCTTTTATTGTGCTAATTGAATTAAAGCTGTGGATCATGGAAGACCATACAGGAAGGAAAGGTGGGGTTGGTTGCAAGGGGTGACAAGTCCCATGGGGACACTTGGTTAGCCCCATGCCCCTAGCATGCTGATAACTAACCTTGTACCTGCAGCCCAAAAGTCCCAGACTGTAAGCAGTTAATGGGATAAGATACATGGGTGTAGTAGGAAGAAAACATATGGCAGAATGCCAAAGAACAGACTATTTATGACTAACCAACCCTTGTCCAAACTCTGTCTTCTTGTGGAACTTTGAGCAGTCACTTGGTTTGTTTTACTCACTGCGACATACAATGAATTTTTTAGCTTGGTGGGTGACATTCGTTGTCCTATTATGTGTTTTGCAGAAGAAAGGTGTCAATGGAAACTTTTCCACTCCATGTGACAGGTAAGCATTCAATTCATTTTAAAACGTGAAAAGGGAAACTGAGTATATAAAATCATTTTTGATGTTAAATAATTTAGAGTTTAATAATTATAGCTTATTTTTATGGACTAATTTATAGATGTTGATAGTGTCCTATTTTTTTATTCATAAAAATATAGAAAAGTATTGCACATAATATAACTAGCGAGACTTCAAATATTTCTCAGTCCATTATATTCTTGGAAGGTAGACCACAATCCCTGCAGCTCCTTGGTATGATCAGGGGAGATCCAGGTGATACAGAAAAAAGAAGAGCAAAACAAGATGTAGGAAAAGTGTTACAACTGGGTAAATGAGAGATTAAATAATTCAAAGTCAGGCCTCATACACACGGGCGTATGTAAAAAAATTAAGCAAAACGTCGGGCTGGACGTCAGGGAAAAATCTGTGTTTTTTTCGGCGTTTTGCATCGGCGTTAATGAGCGTTAATGCATGCTAGTGAGCGTCGGTGTCAATAGGCGTTTTTTTTTTTTTAATTCCTCTGCTATTTTTTAACCTAAAAACGTTGGTTAACGTCGGCACGGCGTTAGTGAGCGTTTTGCGGCGTTGGCGTCAAGAACACTAAAACGTTACAGCCTTGGAACGCACTGGCCGTGGGTTCTACTTTCAGCTCACGAACGCCAACGCCCTCTACAGCTCAAAAACGTCGGCGTTTTTATGTGGCCATTGAATAACAAGGAGAGCTGTAAAAAATGCGGCGTCAAAAAACGTCCGTGTGTATGAGGCCTCACATTCAAGTAAGTAGACTTCAGCATGAAAAGCATACACAGAGCCAAGTGCCAGGCAATTTAATACTGAAGATTATGCATTTGAATGTGAATTGTTTAATCTCTCATTAATATTATCCAGTTGTAACACTTTATTGAACCTTGTTTGCTCTCCTTTTTTTCCTGTTTGTTATTGAATTCTCATGCCTGACAGCAGTGGCATAACAATAGCCATGGCAGCCCATGCAGCTGCTATGGGCATGAGCTAGGAGGGGGTCCCCATTAGGGAAGATATTAAGGAAACTAAACAATTTACTGTATAGAATAACTGAAAGTCATACCTTAAGCTGCCCATAGATGGATCAAAATTTAGCTGGTTCAGCAGGGACCGGACAAATTTGGATCCTTGTATGGGCACTATGATTGTACAGAAGTCGATCTGCTTGAAAATGTCCCCTTGATCAAAGCTGCAGGCTATAGCCGTAGCACTGATCTGAATATTCTGATGGGAGAAGTCTCCCCACTGTCAGAATTCAATGACTCAGCAGGGAGGATTCCCCCCTCCACCTTGCCTGTTTTTTTTTTCATTCAACCCTCTGGTCCCAAACCAGCTTTCCAGTCATCCCTAGTCACAGATCCCCCTGTAGTAAGAAGCATTTGCTTATCTGTCTTATCAGTGAAGCTGTATTGCCCTCTGAACTTCTGCTACAGTCTAAAATGAACCTGTTATGCCTGGTGCAGTCAAAACCTTAGATAGCTGAAGTTTGTAATTCTACAATGCACACAGGACGTTTTTTGACTTTTTTACAGCTGCTGTTTTTAGCTGCAGACGTTTTCTTCTACAGTCAATAAATCCTCCATCATGTTATCCTATGTGTTCATGCACACATAGGCTGTTATCAACTGGTTTTAGCAGTGATGTTTTTGAGCTGTAAAAAAAACCCAAGACCAGAGGGTTCTGAAAGATGTTTTTCAGCTGTAAAAACGCTCTAACGCTCAAAAACGCTCACTAACGCTCAATTAAAACGCTCATTAACGACAGCGCTAAAAAACGCTCATTAACGCTGCCGCAAAAACGCTAAAAAAAGCTGAAAAAAATCACTGATAAGCTACTGACGTTTTTTGGGCGTTTTTTTAACATCCTGTGTGCATGAAGCCACAGGCCTCATGCACACAGGATGTTTTTTGATGTTTTTACAGCTGCTGTTTTCAGCTGCAGACATTTTTTTCTACAGTCATTAAACCCTCCATCATGTTATCCTATGTGTTCATGCACACATAGGCTGTTATTAGCTGTTTTTATCATTGACGTTTTGAGCTGTAAAAAAAAAACAAGACCTGAGGGTTCTTTTGGATGTTTTTCAGCTGTAAAAACGCTCTAACGCCCAAAAATTCTCACTAAAGCCCACTAACGCCACTCACCAAAGTTTTTGGACATTTTGTGTCCATTGAAAAAAGAATAAAAAAAATTGACGCCAGTGCTAAAAAACGCTCACTAACGCTCATTAACGCCCATTAACGCCGGCGCAAAAACGCTAAAAAAAGCTGAAAAAAATCACTGATAAGCTACTGACGTTTTAGGAAATTTTTTAACGTCCTGTGTGCATGAAGCCTTAGGGTTGTAGAGTAATTGTGTGCAAGAGCATTATCATTTTGTCATACTATAAAATATCAAGATGTTATTGTTATTATTGCAAATACAGCTATTTATTTAGCTTTTATCCAAAGCTCTGGTCCCATGTGGTATACTGACTATTGTAACAGCTCTCCTGCTGCCTGTCCTTGATTTAGGCATACATTATATTAGCGGGGGGCTAGGCTAGGGGGCCATGATTCATAGTTATGTACTTTCTCAACAATACGTAAACTTTATCCAAAATGCAAATATTTTTTTTTAACAAAATGTCTTTATTGAGTGAAACACAAAAAATAGAGAAATAAATAAATAAAGACAACTAAGGTACAATGTAACAGACACCATCTTCAAAGTAAAAGCTGTTACCAGGTACAAAGTACAGGCATGGGAATCAAAAGTACAAAGACTGTTAGCATTTCTTGCAGATATATGTACAGTACAAAAAATAAATATTAAGTGGATTAGTTGATCCAGAGAATAGACATTTGCAAACTGATATATTAGTCTACGTCACAAGTGGAGGCAGTTTCCGTCCATCTATCCCAAATTTTGCTGTATTTTTTTGGGCAACCCCTATGGAGATAAAGAACTTTTTTTATAAGGGAGAGTAGTATTAATGGCTATCCACTGTTGTACGATTGGAGGTGACTCCCTTAGCAAAACCAGCATTTTAATAATCTGTCCATAAATAAAGATTCTTGTAAAAAGATATGGATATATTTATCCTCTTCAGAGATAGGTAGAAGGCCAAGCAAACACTGTTTGGGGCATAGAGTTAGTGGAGATCCCATGTGGTCATGCAAGAATCTTACCACCTGAGACCAGTATCCCTGGATAGCAGTACAAGACCACATGAGATGGTAGAAGGTTCAGCCAAGAGTACCACATTTAGGACATGTCGGGTCATAGTTAAGCTTGCATTTGGATAGTCTAATAGGGGTCAGATATGACCGATGTAGAATATACAAGTAGGTTTGGGGGACACCAATTTGCAGGACTATAGTATTTCTTCCCATTCCTCATTCTCTAATGCCCCTACATCCGGTATCTACCGTGTATTCAACTGGTAGGCCAAAGTAGCGGCGGCCAGAAGCAGAAAATAGTTATAAAATAGAGAGATCAATTTTTTAGGGTCTGGGCCAACAGCCACTTCCACCAATTGCAATGACTCAAGACTGGGAATGGAGGCCCCAAGCTGAGTTTGAAGGGCATGGTGAAGTTGAAGATACCGGAAAAACATATGGTTAGGTACACAAAATCCCGCCTTGAGTTCCTGAAATGACTTCACCCTACATCGATAAGAACATGTGAAATGTAAATAATCCCCCATCCAACCCATTGTCCCAGAATGGGATAAAAGTGTGAAAGAGGGGAGCATTGGTATGTTTCATGGCTATACTCCAGATTTTACTATGGGTGATAGAGCGTACTCCAACGGTCACCTAGATGAGTAGGCTCCTGTGCCCCATGTAAAATAAACTGAAAGGGATGACTGACTGGATGAACAATGAACAGATTGTAAATTCATGAAAAACCATCTTGAATTAAAGACGATATTTGTATTGGGCATAAAGCCAACCTGGTCAGGATGGATTAGGGTGAGTATAACTTTATTAAGGCATAAAGCTACAATTTTCGCTAGTATTTTTGCATCTAATTGTAGAAGAGAGATGGGGCAGTGCGATTCTGGTAGGAGAGTGTCCTTGCCAGGTTTAGGGATCAAAACAATAAGGGCTTCTCCCACAGTGGCAGGAAGAATGGCAGATTCAAATATATGGTTGAACAATTCTTGTAATCTCAGGGCAAAGACCTCTCTAAACTGTGTATAAAAAAATGCTAATATTTTACTCATACTTTCTGTGCTATAAGGACCAGTTAACTTTATATTTACTCTGAATATTAATGTTTCCTTAGCATGAACTGACTAAATTGAAGGGCACATTTATCAATATAACACATGCATTTCATCTCAAATATCAGGATTAAAATATTCTACATATTGCATTGTGAGGAAACCATTTATCCTTAACCACTTCAGCCCTGGAAGGATTTCCTAGTTTAGGACCAGAGCACTTTTTGCGATTCGGCACTGCGTCACTTTAACTGATAATTGTGCAGTCGAGCCCAAACGAAATTTGCGTCCTTTTTTTCCCACAAATAGAGCTTTCTTTTGGTGGTATTTGATCACCTCTGCATCATTTCTGATCACCGCTATAAACAAAAGAAAAGTGTAAATTTTGCAAAAAAAACAATATTTCTTACTCTTTGCAATAATACATGCCCAAAAAAAAATTAAAACAACATTTTTTTTCATCGGTTCTGGCCGATTTATATTCTTCCTCATATTTTTTGGTAAAAAAAAAAAAAAAATCACAATCCGCGTTTATTGATTGGTTTGCGCAAAAGTTGCCACGTTTACGAATGATGAGAATTAATTTATGGGTTTTTTTTTTTTTTACTAGCAATGGCGGCATACTGCAATTTTTTTTGGAACTGTGATATTGGGGCAGCCATGTCGGACCATTTTGACATTTTTTTGGGACGATTGGCATTTATACAGCGATCAATGCTATGAAAATGCCTTGATTACTGTATAAATGTTACTGGTAGGGAAAGGGTCAACCTGGGCTGGCTGGGGGAGGGGAGTGATCGCAACTCCCATATACAGGGAGCCTGCGATCACATCTCTTCCCCCTCTGTCAGAATGGAGATCAGTGTTTGCATACACGGACCCCCGTTCTGTCACTCTGGGGGAGCGATCACGGGTAGCTGATGGACATCTAGTCCACCCTACCCGCTCCCTAGCTCCCCCGGAACACAGTGAGCTCGCGCCTTCGGTGGCGCGTGTGCACTCACGATATTCATTCTCGCGGCCGCCGTCACCTGACGGCGTTTCACGATAACGAGCCAAGTTGCTTCCGTCAAGCCACGACGGGCAGTCAGCAACTGGTTAAAGTGGATGTAAACCCGCACATATACCCAGTGAAATGAACAGCCTCAGATGACACACAGAGATTAAACAAATCTCCCTATATATGTATTATATGTATATCTGCTGTCTTTCTCTTCCTGGTTAAGACTGCATTGAAGCCTGGGCACACAGCCAATACAGCTGATTGGAGGAAAGGCACACACTCACTCTCCTCATAAGTAGGGATTCTCAGGTCTGTCCGTTGTATAGTTCAGAGCTGTGCTAAGCTATTTATAGCAAACTCCCCAAAACAAAACTCAGGCTGCTTTTAACATATGTGACAGAGAACTTATCAGGCTGATAACAGGAACTGAACAGGTGACAGCTACGGGACACAGGGCTTTGGAGAGAGATAATAAAACACTGCAGATAGATGTGCCCAGCTCAACTTTCATGAATCAGGTTTACATCCACTTTGAGTCTATAAAGAAGACACAAGGCTATACAATTAAGTGGATGAGATGCATTGAATCTTAAAGTGTGTAAGGGGTTCTTTACTGTTAGAGCAGTAAGAATGTGAACTTTCACAGTTGGTGGTGTCAGCGGGGAGTCTAGATAAATTGAAAAACACATAAAATCTCAATAAAATACATTTACATTTTTGGTTGTAACATGACAAAATGTGGGAAATTTCAAGGGGTATGAATACTTTTTCAAGGCACTGCATGTGTATGTATGTGTGTGTATACATACACACACACACTCTCTTTTAGATTTTATAGCTTATCAGTAGTGTCACTAGGGGGGGGGCAGAGGAGGCCATGACCCTACCAACATTATACTGTGCCCCCCATATGCCCCCCCAATTAAAATGCCTTTTTTTATGTAGCGGGTGCCCGCATCTTCCCCCAACTGAACTGGCTGCTAGCTGCCTGCCACCTGGCGTCGAGCAACCAGTGACGTCAGGCACACAGACACAGAAGGAGGCTGAGGTGGCCCCAACATTCACGGCGGAGGAGGATGTAACTTCCTCCTCCTCCTCCGTGCCTAGTGCTTAGCTACACCTATCTCCTCCTCTTCTCCGGTTCGGCACATGCTCTCAGGGAGGGAATGCTACAGACTGCAGGTAGGTGTGTAATGCTCTTCTTCTGATGGTGCCCTACTTTTCCGCACTGCCCTAGTCTTGACTGAGGGACCCGAGAGTGAGAGCAGACGTTCCTGTCACTGCCCGCTCTGTCCCCGCTGCTCATTCCCTACTACCTATTGCTGTTCTGCAGGCAGCTGTTACGATGTCAGGGGATATCAGCCAAAATATAACAAGTGAGCCTGAGGGGAACATCAGCACCATCAGATGACATCAATGTACACATCTATATGAATCATTTAAGAGAGTGAGGATCGGCTTTACATCCGGTGATAAGCCCTGCACTGTACACTGCATGTGTATCATCAAGCAAACTAGTCCTGAATGAAAGCTGTGAACCCTCATAGGTTAAATAACAGTGCAGTCACATAGGAAAATGAATGTTGATAGAGAGAAAAATTATATGTGGGGCTACTGCCTTCCCCTCGGCAATACTTATGTAATGGAAAGGTCCCCCAAAGGGGGTTTTATGGCAGCAAATTTTAAGGGCATTTAAGAGTACCTGCAAAATAATAATGGTGCAGAAGCTATAAATTCATTCCAAATTTATTAATTGGCTGAACATGAAAAAGGTTAAAAAACAGGAGCTCTGGTTATGTTAGCATGGGACATGTACAAAACCATACACAATGGTACCAAAACAAAATATGGGAGTGAGCCATAGGACTGCGCTCGATCCCCAGTGGTCATGTCGCACACAGCACTGCCTGGCTGTCTATGCATGTGCTATATGTATAAGCTATTTTTTGCTCCACAGCACCTCTGTATATGCCCAGTGCTGGGTGATATGTACAGAACATTGATGGATTGCTGCTAAACTGATACTTGGCGGATGTGGAAGGATATTTCTGTGGAGCTTTTCAGGGAGACTTCAAGTCAAGAAGTCAAGAAGCTTTTATTGTCATTTCAACCATATATAGCTGATGCAGTACATAGTGTAAATGAAAGAACGTTCCTCCAGAACCCAGGTGCTACATACAACATCCTAAACAACAGTCACAGAGACAGACAGAAACACAGAACCAGTAGAAAGGTCCTCACCACCTAAAGTGCATGTGTGCAACTGGTGCAAACAGTGCAGAGAGACACACAAGACAGTGCAGGACAGCACAGGACAGTGTGGAACAATACACAATACACAAAGCACAAAATTGCTCCGCCAGTAAACCTGTCCTAACCAGATGAGGTGCACAGTAGCAGAAAATGTAAACAATACTATTTCAGATTAAAACCTACAGCAGCAACAAAGGTAAAGTGAACAGTGACAGGAAAAATTGTGGACAAAATATTTATGCGAAATAGCAAATGCCAGTGATCCTGGAAGATGTGCAAAAAAACAGCATGTAAACATTTTTTGTGTTAGTGAATTAGTGTGAGTGGTACTGAATGATGATGTTGAGTCCGGTTTGGACAGATCAGTCACACAGAGTTCCGTTCAGCTCTTTGTTGAGGAGCCTGATGGCTAGAGGAAAGAAACTATTGCACAGTCTGGATGTGGCGGCCCGAATGCTTCGGAACCGCAGGAGAGTAAAGAGTGCGTGTGACGGGTGTGTGTGGTCATCCACAATGCTGTGTGCTTTGCGGATGCAGCGTGTGGTGTAAATGTGCAAGATGGAGGGGAGAGAGACTCCGATGATCTTCTCAGCTGTCTTCACTATCCTCTGTAGGGTCTTGCGATCCGAGACGGTGCAATTTCCAAACCAGGCAGTGATGCAGCTGCTCAGGATGCTCTCAATGGTCCCTCTGTAGAACATGGTCAGAATGGGGGGAGGGAGGTGAGCTCTCCTCAGCCTTCTCACAAAGTAAAGACGTTGCTGGGCTTTTTTGGTGATGGAGCAGGTGTTGAGTGACCAGGTGAAATTATCCACCAAGTGAACACCAAGGAATTTGGTGCTCTTGACGATCTCCACTGAGGATCCCCCGATGATCAGTGGAGAATGGTCGCACGGTGTTCTCCTGAAGTCAACAACCATCTCTTTAATTTTGTCGACGTTCAGAGACAGGTTGTTGGCTCCACACCAGGCTATTAACTGTTTCACCTCCTCTCTGTATACTCATGATATGTAATATATCCTTATTGAAGGTATAAACATTGAGATTTATAGCAGCTGAATATGGTCCAGACATTATAGGGAGTGCAGTTTGACAATGCTGCCAATTTGTAATGGTGTAGGGTGAAGGCTTTATTTATTTAGCTTAGATTTAGAAGGGCTTGCTATAGTTACAGTTTAGACCCATTTTGTCCTGGTGTGTGGCCACGTTTTTATCCAAGGTTTTTACTTTTCCACACTCCTGCACTATATACACTATATATATATATATTTTCCTGTATGACACTGGACTTCAAGTAGTTATACCATGAAAAATTATTATTGCCCCCCCCCAGTTTTGACTGTGGTATCTTATGTGCCCCCTGGTATAAGT
>BLSH010072866.1:292245-331202 GCA_018402905.1 Glandirana rugosa | reverse complement strand
TTATTTCTTTGTGCCCTTGCAGAGACAACTGCAGACAAATGCACATCTCAGCACATGGTTTGAAGACGACTAATGGCTCGTACACACGGGACGACGATCGTGCGCACGATCGTGTTGAATCGTACGTTGACGGTCGTATGTAGCCCACTGACATGCACACGACGGTCGTACATACAACTTGCGGCCGGCCGAATGTGATGACGCGAACGAGCGTATAATGAGGAAGTAGCGTCACCTTTTGGGCTCCTTTCTAATTTCATGTTAGTTGAAAGTGGACTTGGCGCATGCGTGTTTAGCACAATACAACTTTGTTGAACACAGCTGCTCTACACACGACTCAACGGTCATATGCGAGCTTGTTGACACGACCAAGTTTTCTAGTCTGCACATACAACTCCCACGAACGACCGTCGTACGTTCAACTGTTGAAAGCGCCGCCACAGACGATTGATTCTGCATGCAATGGTCCTGAGTATGACGTGTTGAACACGATCGTCGTCCCGTGTGTACGAGGCTTTAGACATTCTTTTTTTGACAGCTGCAGCTGCTGGACACTCCTGGCTTTATTTTCAGAGCAGGGAATTTCTGGAAATTGAGAGTGAAAGAGAGGTAGAAGGACTGGATGTGTTACACACATTCTATGTACTATGATGACCTTGTTGGACTTGTGTAGCACGTATCCTCAACTGGTTAAATTTCAAAATACTGTAATTTCTGCCTAACAGTTATCAATTTTAGATACAGCCAGTGTTTGTAAAACTGTTGCAATGTGCTAGTAGCAGGTTCTGTGACCCATATTACATCCAACACTTTTGCACAATAGAGGATTTTGATGGACACGGCTATGGGAGGTTGGCCAAACCCCTGTAAAGTTTTTTAAGTCACATTCAAAGGAAACCCCAAGTATTTTGTGTGCCGGTTCTTGAGCATCTGCTTGTTAAGTCTTCTGTTTTATTTTCCATGTTATTTACCACTCCATATGATTTTCCCTAGTTCAGCAATCTTAATTTTACTTTATTTGAGCACTTACCTTATCTATTTTGCATCTCATCTCAATCTCCAGAAACACACAGGTAACACATTCCATATAATGCTGTAAAGAAAAAGTAATAATTAAACCTGAAACATTGTAATGCCATTATAAATTACTATTTACCATAATGTTTTTGGAGATGGTATCAGACAAAATAGAGGACTCCCAATGTCTAGGAATTAAATAAAAAAAATATATATATAGACGTGTATATATACTTTTAAAGACCTTTCTTTTTCTCCTCTCTTTATCTTATTACTGAAAAACCTTGTTTTTCTTCATATATTTATGCCTATACTGTACACATAGTAATAGGTTAAAGTGACAGAGTGTCGTGACCTCGTACTAAGCTGTGATACATTGGAGAACAACTGGATTACAGAAAAAACACATCTTATATTAAACTGCTACGCCAGCAAAAAAGACACCACCTATCATGAGCTGAGACAAGAGTTATTAATAAACTAGAGAATATACATGCAAGATCAGAAAAGTGGGTCAAGGTCTTAAACACAAAAAATAAATTCAGTAGAGGACATTTTGGTAAAGTGGTGCAAAGGGAAATGGGAGCATTTGCCCACAGAGACACTGATGTGCCATTTGATTCAGCATTAATTCAATCCAGAATATATAAAAAGGGCAAGAAAATGGTGCAAGCTCTTCCATAGGAGTCACGATTGAAGTGTATCTATACTCACCAAAAATATGTAATTAGTACTGTACTGCATCTACATTGTACTGACTCATTGTGCTACATCTACAATATATGAAGGAGCAGTGTAGACATCCTAGAATAGAAAATGTGTTAAGACTACAGAACATCCCCCACCTCATCCCAATAGCATAGGGGGAGGTGGTATGTAGTTCACAGCGGTGAACAGGGCTACTAATAGTGCATGGGATAACACAGTAGAGTGTACAGGACTCCACATGATTTCTAAAATGATCAACAGGTACTGAACAGTCATTTAGACACATGATGTACCATGTACACAGTGTTCAATAAAACAAAAAAAATGCACAGAAGTGTTTCAGTTCACAGTTGTTGTTGATTGTAACAAACTGACTGTGCTGTGCTGGTAAAGTATAATATTGCATGTGTATATATTTTAACAAATCAAGCCAATGTGAATAAATATTTCTCTGCCTGTTTTAGTTACAAACTGACACGTATCAAACGGCATATCTGTCAATCAGACATCTCAAACACAGGCTGTCAGTTAAAATACGAAAATATTAATATAAAACATTGTTGTAGTTTGAGGAGCAGTCAACTAACAAAAGTATAATCTCACCATCACTTAACCAGTATTGTTGTGGGATTGGGAGTATTAGCCCTCATACACACGGGTGTTTTTTAACACCACGTTTTTGGGCGTTTTTTACAGCTCTCCATGTTATTCAATGGCCCTCTAAAAACGATGATGTTTTTGAGCAGCAGAGGGCATCGGCGTTAGTGAGCTGTAACTAGAACGCGGGACCAGTGCGTTCCGAAGCTGCAGCAAGCCGGCAAAACGCTCAACATAGCTTAACGTTATATACACAGTGTTAAGCCTCTTCAGATGTTCTATTCAAAATCAATGGTTCCCTATGGGAGCCCATTGATTTGAATAGAAGTCGCACCAGAAGTCAGATCACGAAGATCCAACTTGCGGCGCGACTTTTGTGCTAGGGATCTTAAAGGGGAACCCACGTAAAAAATTTGCGTGGGGTTCCCCTCCAAGAGCATACCAGGCTCTTCGATCTGGCATGGATTTGAAGAGGAACCCCCACGCTGAAAAAATGGCGTAGGGTCCCCCCAAAAAATCATACCAGACCCTTATTCGAGCACGCAACCTGGCAGGCCAGTAAAGGGGGTGGGGACGAGTGAGCACCCCCTTCTTGGACCATACCAGGCCGCGTGCCCTCAGCATGGGGAGTATGGGTGCTTTGGGGCAGGGGGGCTCTACACCCCCCCACTGCAAAGCACCTTGCCCCCATGTTGATGGGGACAAGAGCCTCTTCCCGACAACCCTGGCCGTTGGTTGTCGGGGTCTGCGGGCGGGGACTTATCTGAAACTGGAAGACCCCTTTAATAAGCCAGTCCCCCACCCTATGTAAATGAGTATGGGCTACATCGTACCTCTACCCATTTACCTGGAAAAAAAGTGTACAAAAAACACACTACACAGTTTTTTTAAATATTTTATTAAATCAGCTCCGGCATCTTCTCCCCTCTCTTCTTTCTTCGGCTCTTTTATGGGGTCTTCTGAGGGGTCTTCTGTCTTCTGAGGCATCGTCTGCTCTTTTGCTGCTGTCTCCTCGGCTAGCTTCTCTCGCTTCTTCTTCATGAGGGCGGGGCTAAGGATGATGTCAGCATGTGGCCCCGCCCCATGCCAATATAAGGCAACCGCGCAGCATGAACCCAGCATTAGAGTGGAAGAGAGCGATGAGTCAACATCTCCAGAAGAGAAGAAGAAGCTGGAAAAGCTAGCCAAGGAGACAGCGGCAAAATAGCAGAAGATGCCTCAGAAGACAGAAAACCCCTCAGAAGAGCCGAAGAAAGAAGAGAGGGGAGAAGATGCCAGAGCTGATTTAATAAAATATTTAAAAAAACTGTGTAATGTGTTTTTTTGTACACTTTTTTTCCAGGTAAATGGGTAGGGGTACGATGTACCTTATTAAATAGGGCTTCCAGTTTCCGATAAGCCCCCGCTCGCAGACCCCGACAACCAACGGCCAGGGTTGTTGGGAAGAGGCTCTTGTCCCCATGTGTGCGTTGGGGTCGGGGGCGCAGAGCCCCCCTACCCCAAAGCACCCATACTCCCCATGTTGAGGGCATGCAGCCTGGTACAGTCCAGGGGAGGCGCTCGCTTGTCCCCACCCCCTTTCCTGGCCTGCCAGGCTACGTGCTCGGATAAGGGTCTGGTATGGATTTTGGGGGGACCCTATGCTGTTTTTTCGGCATGGGGGTTCCTCTTAAAATCCATGCCAGATCGAAGAGCCTGGGATGCTCTTGGCGGGGAACCCCATGCAATTTTTTTGCGGGGTTCCCCTTTAAGAACCCTAGCACACAATAGAAGAGAATAGAGGCAGAAAAATGCCGCTGAAAGCTAGCGCAGAAAAACGTGCATTGACGTCAATTTAAAACGCCAAAAAAAACTGTGATTTTTCCCTGACGTCGGGCCCGGCGTTTTGCTTATTTTTTTGCATACGGCCGTGTGTATGATGGCTTAATACTCACCTGCCTTTGCTGGCAACCGGGGAGGACTAGGAACTTTTGGCCTAGAAGGCCACATAAGAAAAGTACTAGATAAATTACCATGCCAGCACCAAAACAAATATCTATCTTTTAGCTTCCTTTAACAAATGAATACCACACCATTGACTTTTGTAACAGTAGTGACTGGGGGAGGTGGGCCATGAGATGACTCCTTGTCTAACAGCCATTATATCTCCGGACTGTAGCCTCTGCTCAGCTGGGGCTTTACAATCTAATGTTCTGTAGTTCTTTATTGCCTCCACCTAGAAGGGCCTTAGCTTGCAAAGAGGACTCTCTTTCAGGATTACATTGTCCCAAGGGTGTGTCACTTACATGCTCTTGCATCCATGAATAAATGCAGGTCCAGACTTAAATGCAGTTTTTAACATTTTACCTGAACATGAACTTGTTAGGTAAAACAGTAGGATGGCTCTTTGGCTTACAGTTGCTTAATGGCTCACAGCATCCAGAAACATCACACAGATTTTTTTCTGGTGAACAAAAAACAAGAGGTTTGAGTATAATTCTGTTTCATTGTATTCCATTAAAATATATAAAATATATTAAAATCTGGGGGGCGTGGCCTGACGACACTGCTGAATGGCTGCCTAACTTCTCAGCTCCTGTGCTAAACGGCTAAAACCCACTGATTTTCGACCGACAACAGGCTTTACAACAACTCTACCTGTACCTGACAACCTCTAGCACCCCCAGGAATGTCCAAAAGAAGAAAATAATTTAAAGCCCCTAGGAAATTGACAGACTTTTATTCTGCTCCAGGCCTCATGGGAACCCAAGATGGCGCTGATCTCACAGCAGGAGAAGCAACTAAGATCTCCTCCTCACCTTCTGGAGAACTACATGGATCCTCCACTCATCCAAGCGCTTGGGGTGAGTTGTCTCCCCCGCCCTCTCCCACTACCTCAAGCCCAGCAAAGTCCAGACTTAGAACGGAGGAGCCCGAAGCCGCCCGCTCGATCGTTCCTCCGTTTGTTCAAACCGAAGCAACGGCCGCGCACTCGCTCTTTCCTACAAACGATCTGTCGCTCCCTTCGTCCCAAGCTATCCCAGCACTGGATGACCTCCCCACATCTGACAAACCTATCTCTGAACAAGTCATGAAAAGCATGTTACTATCTTTAAGACACACTCTGCATCTGGACCTCTCATCAGTAATTTCTCCCCTGATGTCCACAGTACAGAAGCATGAGCAACGCATCCAGACCATAGAAAAGACGGTCGGAGAACTTCCAAGAGCCCACAACGACATGGTGGACGCGATCACCTCACATGAAGAGGATATACAATTGATCCATCTCAAACTAGCAGAATTAGAAGATCGCTCACGCAGAAATAACATCAAATTTCGCAATGTCCCAGAGTCGATCCAACAATCAGACCGGAAAACTTTCCTACAATCCCTAATGCGGGCGTTCATCCCGGACCTGACGGATAGAGAAATGGAAATTGACAGAGCACATAGACTACTGACCCCGTCCACCACCCCCAGAGACGTACTGGCCCGTATACCCTTTTTCACCACCAAAGAAAGAGTTATGTATGCATCGAGGAGAAGTAACAGATTGCCAGACCCCTTTAACGCCATCCAACTATATGCGTATCTGTCCAAAACCACATTGGACAATCGACGCCAGTTAGCCACAATCACGAAAGCCTTGATTAACCACAAGATTCCATTCAAATGGGGCTTCCCGAACAAACTCTTGATCACTCGCCTCAACAAAACATTTGTAGCACGCACACTACAAGAGGGCCTCCGCCTCCTACACCTCTGGCATATCCTGCCACAGGACACGTCCACCAACCAGGACCGCTACAACCCCCCCATGGACACCAGCGAGTTGCAACAGACGGGATGAAGAGGTCCAGCCTGCCCGGTTGTCCACGCACCAACTTATGCCGACAGGTCTTACCCTCCAGTTTTTGTTTGTTTTTGCCCTTTTTTTGAGCGCAGCAAAAAAACCTGTTCCCTGAGACCGTGGTCCTTTCCTCGCGGTCTCCCCTTTTTTACTATCACCTGGGTACCAGAATTGTTCCCACCCCACTTAAAAAGAAAAACCTAGAACACAACAACTAACTACAACACTAAAAGGCTGCATGATGCCGCTCAAAATCTTATCTCTGAATGTCAGAGGACTCAACTCACCGTACAAAAGGTCTCTACTAGCTAAAGAAGCAAATAAAGCAAAGGCCGATATAATCATGGCCCAGGAGACCCACTTCTCTGCCCAAAAGACCCCCCAATTTACATTGGCAAACTACAAACAAATCTTTCTGGCCTCCAGCAATAAAAAGAAGAAAGGAGTTCTCATAGCTCTGAGGGACTCCCTAACAATTTCATTGCAACAGACTACGGTGGACCCCTTTGGAAGATTCATCATCCCCTCATGTGTATTGAACAATACTCCATATACCATTGTGAACATTTACGGGCCGAATAAACACCCCCTCCGGTTCTTCAAAAAACTATGCCACAAAATACCCCTGAATACAGCTACTAGAACCATCATAGGGGGAGACTTTAACTTAATAGGGGACCCAACCTTAGACTCCAAACCCGCCACGCGACACCGTAGACCGGCACTCAACCCACTTCTCCGCTCTCTTGGACTGTATGATGTTTGGAGATGCCAACATGAACTTTTCCTTCTTTTCACACTCCCAACTCTCATACTCCCGCATAGACATTTTCCTCGTTGACAAAAGAACTCTGCAAGAAATATCAGAATCGTCTATTGCCCCATATCCTGGTCAGACCACTCTCCCATCTCCATCACTGTAGGCCCCCGTTCGAAAACCGTAACAAACTCCTGGAGACTTAACCCCTCACTTCTGGCAGACCCTGCCCACATTCGTACCATTAAGGAAGAACATCAAGCATTCTTTGAGCTAAACGAGACTCCTGATGTGAACTGTTTTACTCTCTGGTAAACTTACAAAGCATATATGCGAGGAGTTCTAATGAAATTAAGTGCTATTACTAGGAGGCAGAGGACTCAGCAGATTGACGAGGCACTTAACAAAATTGACTACCTGGAGAAAATAAACAAACAAAAACCCTCCCCTCAAACATCTGCAGAGCTCAGCGTGTGGAGAAACAAGCTCAGATCCACCCTCACTTATACATATGAAATCGAGCTTAAGAGAAAAAAGGCAAACTACTGTGCCCTTAACAACAAATCGAGCTCCCTCCTGGCCCGACTATCCAAACCCCCAACCCCAAAGTCTAGAATTTCCCTGATCCACCACCCGACAACCCAGAAGCCATTGATCAACTCGCAAGAAATTGCAGACGCCTTCAGCGACTATTACCACGCCCTATACAACCTAAAAGAGGATCCACAAACACCGCAACCGACTCTATCCCATATACAAGAGTTTCTCAAATAAGTAAATCTACCCAAAGTCTCTCCCGAGCAATTAGAGCGCTTAGCAATCCCCTTCTCACCTCTAGAAGTAGAGAAGGCAATCCACCCCCTCCCTGGCAACAAAGCCCCTGGGGAAGATGGGTACTGTAATGAATTTTACAAGGAACTTAAGGAGCTCCTCTCACCCAAACTCGCTGCCATCTTCAATGCTGCTGCCTCCTCTGCCTCCTACCCTCTAGAAATGTTAAAATCTACTATTGTAACAATACCCAAACCAGGAAAAGATCCATCCACCACTTCTAGTTACAGACCAATGTCCCTCCTCAACACAGACATCAAACTATTTGCTAAGATCCTGGCCTCTAGACTTCAACGCCTACTCCCCGACCTGATCCACCGGGACCAGGTCGGCATTGTTAGGAACAGGCAAGCTCCTGACGCCACCAGGAGAATGACCAATTTAATCCATCAGATCACGGGGACCCGAACGCCTTCTCTGCTCCTATCCCTGGACGCAGAGAAGGCGTTCGACAGGGTCCACTGGGGATTTCTCAGGGAGGTCCTCCTTAAATTTGGAATTTAAGGCAGATTCTTAGACGCGATTCTGGCCCTGTACTCCAACCCCACTGCCAGAATTCTGTCTGACGGAATGCTCTCCAAACCACACCAAATCTCTAACGGCACCCGCCAGGGATGCCCCCTATCCCCTATCATCTTCGCCCTCCTAATGGAGCCCCTAGCAACCAAAATAAGACAAGATCCGAATATCCAAGGCATCTCCCCCTCAGGAACAGAAAATAAGATAAGTCTCTTTGCAGATGACCCCTAAAGGAGAAGTGAAATTAGACATACTGTAGGCATAAATCAGGTAAGTGAACAGAAAAAAAAATAATAAATTGCCAATTCATTTTAAGTATGAACATTAGTGCTGCATGGTGAGGAGTGAAAAATGTGGGTGGAATTCTGCTTTAAGCCCACAAGGCCTGCTTTAACAAACAGAGATAACCTCTAGGCCTCAAGCAAACACCCTTTCTACAGAAGGGGAAGGGCCAAGGGGCCTCCCTCTACCTATGAGTGAGAGCTTCCTAAGGACACTTCCATAATATAACCTTCTTGTTTTGTCAAAGAAAGGTCCAACCCACTTATGAAACATTCAACAGGGGCTTGCTCCCTTGTGCTGAATTTGCTTATAATAACTCTGTACACGCAACTACCAGGCAAACTCCCTTTTGGACAGACTACAGCTTTCATCTCTCTTTCCTGCCCAACACTATCCCGAAGCAGCAGTACCAGCAGTTCAGGATCATCTATCCTTTATCCAGGCAAACTATCGGGTCCTCCAAGAAACGATGTAGAAAGCCCAAGATGATTATAAGAGACAATATGGCAGGAGAAGGAGAAGCAGTCCAAGTTTTAGGGTCGGATATAAGATTTGGCTCTCTTCCACTAACCTCAAACTATCCTGTACTTCCAAAAAGCTGGGACCAAGGTTTCTGGGGCCATTTGAAATCAAATGGGAAATCAATCAGGTGACATTTGCACTCGCACTACCCCACTCTTTCAAGGTACATCCTGTGTTCCACGCCTCCCTACTTAAGCTGGCTGTCCATAGCCCCTTCCCTGGGAGAGAATTAGTTCTACCTCCACCAGTCTCCGTAGATGGAGATACAGAGTTTGAGGTGGAGACCATTCTGGATTGCCATAAGAGGGATAAACAGAACCAATTCCTCATCAAGTGGAAATGTTACCCGGTGGAGGGTAACTCTTGGGAACCTGCAGGTAACATCCATGCTCCCAAACTGGTGTGGGAATTCTGTGCCATGTATCCCAAGAAATAAGCCAGGTTGAGCATCCAGAGGCTACCCCTTGGGGGGGCACTGTCAGGGAGATGGCCAATGAAGGACTAGCAATTTAGCCCAAAACAATCATGGCCGCCACAGTGCACAATGTTACTGATGTGGGCAGTACTTCCGGGTCTATTTAAATTTCCTGCTGGAGCAATTCCTTGCTGGATTATCTCAGCTTTCTGTTAACCTGCTTTCCTGTGTGTTTTTGTTCCTGATCTCCCGTTACAGACCCAGCTTGCTTCTGACCTGTGAACCCGCTCTCATGTTGACCCTTGGCTTGTTTTTTTTTTTACGGACTCTCTCTTTGCCATGACCACTCTGTATAGTGCAGCCCTAACTCTAGTCCTAACCGCTTCTTATATTATGTTCAGTTAATTTTGGTTCATCGTGTCCCCCATTTTGCATGTTTCCTGCAGTGGAACTTACGAATAATTCATAAGTCTCCAGTCCTTATTCCACCAAACATGCTAACTCCAAGATTAATTCTCAAATGTGTCATGCACGGCGCTACACCACACGGCCAGTCTGGGGCTGGTTTCATTGTATTTATCCGGTTCGCATTGAATAAGTTGCATACTTACTACAGTCCGTTTTAAACCTAGTTACCGATTCGTATCGGTTATGTTGTTTACCCGGTCCATGTCATCTTCCCTACCTGCTGGTTACCCTACCTACTGATTCGTATCTGTTCATGTCATTCCTTACTACTAGTGTTGAGCGGACACCTGGATGTTCGAGTTCGTCGGGTTTTGGCTGAACCTCGTGAAAACGTTCGGGTTCGGCACCGTACTCGATCCGAACTTGACCCCGGACACTGAACCCCTTTGAAGTCAATGGTGACCCAAACTTTTGGGCACAAAAATGGCTGTAAAAAAGTAATGGAAAGGGCTAGAAGGCTGCAAAAGGAAGCAAAATTGGGGTAAGAGTAGGACAAGTGCCCTGCAAACAAATTTGGATAGGGAAATAACTTAAAATGACATCAAAAAATAAAAAGGAGGAGGTGGATGTGGAGTAGGAGCCTGGAGGTTGAGGAGGTGGTGACCGTGGCGGTGTAGGTGGTAGTGGTGATGGAGGAGGAGGAGGTAGCCAACACTGTTTTTTGTTTGTTTGTTTTTTTTTAGAATTGGGGTAGCCCCCAAAATATTGAGCCATATTAAAAAAACAAAAGGATACCAATGGCTGTGTGAGGCCGGTCTAATTGTCTATTCTGCACAAGGTACAGACAAGTCTTGTGGGATCCATGCCTGGTTCATTTTAATAAAGGTTAGCTTGTCCACGTTGGCTGTGGACAGACAGCTGAGCTTGTCTGTGATAACGCCCCCTGCCGTGCTAAACACACGTTCAGAAATTACACTGGCTGCACGTCCAAGGCATAAAGGGCAAGCACAGGCCATGTGCCCAATTTGGAGACCCAGAAGTTGAATGGGTCAGACCCATCAGTCAGTACATGTAGGCGTGTGCACACATACTGTTCCACCATGTTGCTGAAATGATGCCTCCTGCTAAGACGTTGGCTATCAGCTGGTGGTGCTGTTTGTGGTGGCGTGCTGCTGACACAGCTTTTCCACATGCTAACCCTGCCATGCTAACCCTGCCTTCTGAGGTGCTAGCGGTGCCACAGCTGCGTTGGCAACCTCTTCCTCTTCCTCCTCTCCTCCTCCTCCCTTCGCCTTGTGCTTCCACTGAGCCCCCCGGTGTCATTTGGGAATGCCTTCAGCAGCGCGTCTACCAGAGTGCGCTTGTAGTCCCGCATCTCCGGATCACGCTCCATTGAGGGAATTAAGGATGGCATGTGTGTGCTGCAGCTGAAACTCCACTATTGTCTGTTGTTGCTCGCACAGTCTCTACAGAGAGACAGGCTATCAGCAGCAGGGTGAGAACGCCGAAAGCGCGCACAGAGATGGCCTGCACTTTCTGCAGCAGCACTGACATATCCGGGTAGTTTTTTAGAAATTTCTGCACCACCAAATTCAGCACATGCGCCAGGCAAGGGATGTGCGTCAAACTGGCTAGGCCCAGAGCTGCTACAAGATTTTGCCCATTATCGCACACCACCAGGTCGGGCTTGAGGCTCAGTGGCAACAATCACTCATCAGTCTGTTGTTCAATGCCCGTCCACAGCTGCTGTGCAGTGTGGGGTTTATCCCCCAAACATATCAGTTTTAAAACAGCTTACTGTCGTTTCCCCCTGGATGTGCTGAAATTGGTGGTGAAGGTGTTACGCTGAGCGGATGAGGAGGTGGTAGAGGAGGAGGAGGAAGCGCAGGAGGAGGCAACGAGAAATGCCCTGCAATCCTCGGTGGCGGAAGGATATGTGCCAAACGGCTAGCCACCTCAGGCCCACCCACCACTAAATTTGCCCAGTGTGCAGTTAGCGAGATATAGCATCCTTGCCCGTGCTTACTGGGCCACGTATCAGTGGTTATGTGGACCTTGCCACAGATGGCATTGCGCGGTGCACACTTGTTCTAGTCCCCGACTTGTTTGTGCAGGGAAGGGATGGCTCGCCTAGAAAAGTAGTGGCGGCTGGGAACCACATACTGCAGGACAGCCACCGCCATCAGGTTTTTAAAACTGTCCGTGTCCACCAGACGGAATGACAGCATTTCAAAGGCCAGGAATTTTGAAATGCTGGCATTCAGGGCCAGGGATCGTGGGTGGGTAGGGGGGTACTTCCTCTTTCTCTCCAGTGTTTGGGAGATGGAGAGCTGGAAATGCTTGGGGACGGTGGCGGACATGGTGGCGTTGCTGTCATATGCTCTGTTTGCTGGGTGGCAGGTGACACTGGCACTGTAGAGGTGGAAGAAGAGGCTGAGGCAGCAGCAGAAGAGGAAACAGGAGGAGGCCGAGACCTTTCTTGGATTTTGAGGTACTTATTTCACTGCAGCAAGTGCTTTGAATTTAGATGCCTGGTCATGCAGGTTGTGCTCAGGTTTTGAACATTTATGCCTCGCTTCAGACTCTCATTGCACAGTGTGCAAACCACTCGTGTCTTGTAGTCAGCACATTGTCTGAAGAACTGCGACGCCGGGGAATGCCTTTGAGCTGCCTTTGGTGTGCTAGGTCCCTGGGTGCGGTGGGTAGTAGCAGGTGTACTGTCTAGGGGATGCTCGCTCCACTTTTGCAACCTGCTTCCTTTTTTGCTGTGCTGGTGCCTCTGCGCGACCACCGCCTCTTCCTCCAAACTGCACACGTCACTCGCATGACCCTCATTCCATGTGGGGGTCTAGGACCTCATCATCCTCCCCCACATCATCTTGCATCCTCCCTTTACCACTGCGATGCCGGGGAACGCCTTTGAGCTGCCTTTGGTGTGCTAGGTCCCTGGGTGCGGTGGGTAGTAGCAGGCCTACTGTCTAGGGGACGCTCGCTCCGCTTTTGCAACCTGCTTCCTCTTTTGCTGTGCTGGTGCCTCTGTGCGACCACCACCTCTTCCTCTTCCAAACTCCACAAGTCACTCGCATGACCCTCATTCCATGTGGGGTCTAGGACCTCATCATCCTCCACATCATCTTCCACCCACCCTTCACCACTGCCCTCCTTGTCAGTCTGCACACTGTGGAAAGCTACAGCAGTTGGCACCTGTGTTTCATCATCATCAGAGACGTGCTGCTCTGGTGTTTCCATGTCCTCATCCTGCAATAGAAGTGGTTGGGCATTGGTGCACTCAATGTCTTCCACTTCTGGGGCAGGGCTATGTGGATGGCCCACGGAAAGCACACCAGGAGAGTCATCAAAAAGCCTAAGAGACTGTTGCATGACTTGAGGCTCAGACTGCTTGGCTGATTTACAAGGGGCTGAGGTGAAAGACAGATGGCCATGGGGTTCAGGTGCCAACTCTGAGCTTTCATCAAGGGACCGGGTGGGAGACAATGTGAAGGAACTGGAGGCATTGTCAGCCACCCAATCTACTATCACCTGTACTTGTTCTGGCCTCACCATTCGTTGGGCCTACCATATAACGTTGAAGGTTCTGTCCGCTTCCTGAGGAAGGTGTTTCACTTGTGCGTGTAGCTGGCCCTTATCGACCACGTCCACTCCTTGCAACAGGAGCTTCAACAACACCACCAACACCAGCAGCACCAGCAGCACTACGACCACGTCCCTTTTTTGATGCTCTCCTCATTGTGGACACAAATGTACTATGTAGCATTATTTATTAATACTAAAAAAAGAATAATAAATTATTATTCTTTCTTTTAAAAAAAAAAGAAAATTGTAGATGCACTTTTTATTTTTGTGCAAGAAATACACTGCTCACACCAGCAGCAGGAACCTCACCGCTCACACCAGCAGCAGGAACCTCTCCCAACACTAGTATAAGATGAATTTAGAACGATAATCCGTCTTTCACAGCACCGACAGGAACCTGTCCCTACTGAAATATGAGATGATTTTAGAACAATAATCTCCCCCTCACAGCACCGACAGGAACTTCTCCCTAATGCAGTAGGAGATGGTTTTAGAACTATAAACTCTCCCTTAGAGCACCAACAGGAACCTCTCCCTAATGCAGTAGTAGATGGTTTTAGAACGATAAACTCTCCCTGAGAGCACCAACAGGAACCTCTCCCTAATGCAGTAGGAGATGGTTTCATAACGATAAACTCTCCCACAGAGCACCAACAGGAACCTCTCCCTAATTTAATAGTAGATGGTTTTATCATGATAAACTCTCCCTCAGAGCACCAACAGGAACCTCTCCCTAATGCAGTAGTAGACGGTTTTAGATCGATAAACTCTCCCACAGAGCACCAACAGGAACCTCTCCCTAATGCAGTAGGAGATGGTTTTATAATGATAAATTCTATCTCAGAGCACCAACAAGTACCTCTCCCTAATGCAGTAGTAGATGGTTTTAGAATGATAATCTCTCCCTCAGAGCACCAACAGGAACCTGTCCCTAATGCAGTAGTAGATTGTTTTAGAATGATAATCTCTCCCTCAGAGCACCAATAGGAACGTCTCCCTAATGCACTATAAGATGGTTCTGAACGCTAATGTCTCCCTCACAGCACCCTCACAGCACAGACAGGAACGCCTCCTTAGTGCTTAAAGCTGGGTCACATGATGCACTGGCCAATCACAGCCATGCCATTAGTAAGCATGGCTGTGATGGCTTCTAAGGGCAAACTAGTGAAAATCTTGTTGATTGGCTGCCCAGAAGCTATAGAAAAGGCATCAAAAATACCCGAATACCGAACCCGAACCCAGACTTTTTTTCAAATGTTCGGATTCAGGTTCGGGACACGGACACCCTAAAGTCCGTTACAGACCCAAACTTTACAGTCCGGGTTCACTCAACTCTACTTACTACCAATTCATATCGGTCCAAGTAATTTCCTACTGCCAATTCATATTGGTTACATCATTTACCCTACCTACCGATTCGTATCAGTTCATGTCATTCCCTACTACCAATTCATATTGGTTCATGTCATTCCCTACTACCGATTTGTATTGGTCCAGGTTACTTTCTACTGCCGAGTCATATTGGTTCGTGTCATTACTCTGTTCATCATTTACCCTACCTACCGATTCGTATCGGTTCATGTCATTCCCTACTACCAATTCGTATTGGTTCATGTCATTCCCTACTACCGATTTGCATGGGTTCATATAAATTCCTACTGCCGATTTGTGTCGGATTAATTTCATACTCGTCACAGTCAGTTCGAATCTAAAACACATCTGCGGCACAATGATTCATATCACACACCGATTTGCATCAGTTGTCTCCTTCTCATAGCCGATTCGCATCAGTTTCGTTTCATGACAGCCCAGTTTGAATCTAGCCGCACCGGTGGCTCACAATTCACATCGGATGCACCTCACACACCGATTCGTATCAGTTATCTCCTTCACACAACTGATTTGCATCGGATTCATTACATTAAAGCCTGATTTGAATATAGCCGCACCGATTGCACAACAATTCATATCGGATGCATGGCACACACCGATTCTCATTGATTATCTGTAAGGAACCATCCGGGGCCATTGGCAGACCTATGAGCAGGCGCATATAGCGTGTGCACATGCCCGTGCTGTTTGTGTGCGCTTGTGCGCGTTCGTGCGCGTCTATGTGCGTGGGCACATGCCTGTGTGTGTGTGCCCCGGCAATGGTGCCAAAGTTGGCCATTTAAGCTTACAGCACCCTGCACTCAGTACTGTCCATTCTACAGCATTCCTGTGTCCTGTGACCGAGCATTTACTCTGAAGTGACTTCCTGTATTCCTGGCTTCCCTTGGACTTTGTTTGCTGTCTGCCTGCCCTGACCTCTGGCCTTTTTACGACTACTCTTTGCCTGATCCTCTGTACCTCTGCATCCCGCAGGTTGCCAACCCTGCCTGCACCTGACCATCAGCCTGCCAGATCCCTCTGTACTGCACTGCCAGCACGTTACCGACCCGGCCTGCATCACCATTCTCCTACCTGCACGAGTTCCGGTGGACCCTCAACTACCATCAGTGACCCAGTCCAGCCCTCATGCTCCCCTGAGCTCCAGAACGCCCTGTCTCCACTACCAGGGGTTCTCGAACTAGGGCCGTAAGAGAGGCTGTCTCATGCACAAGTCAGACTCGACCACCAGGTACGTGACATTATCTCTTTCACACAGCCGATTCACATCAGATTTCTTTCGTACACTCTTGAGTACAATTATGACCAATTACGGTGATAGTTCATTCCTGCACATTCAATTAATGCTATGGAATTTACACACTTGTTTTCTCTGTCATCTCTGCTTTAGGTCAGTCGAGTTCAGGTTCCATCATGCACCAGGTTGGACGTTTTTTCCTCAGATAAAAGAATGAAAAAAAAAAAAAGCCAACATAGGGATCGCATATCATCAGGGCCACCTGCATAACAGAGGTAGGACAACTCATTCAGGTAAATTAAAGAGATATACATATATATATATATACATTCCACTTATGTCACCCCTACTATAGGTTTACAGTCAACCAAGTTTCGATCCTTACCAGGACCTCACCACTAGAGCGGTAGTCAGGTATGTAGTTCACGGGTTTCTTTGTCACATTATTCTGCAGCACTTTGTCACTAAATGTTCGATTTCACATACACCATTCGGTATACTCATTGGGCTTTAGTTACTGTCACATAATGTATGTCTCTGCATTAGACTTTGTTTTCGGAGGGCAACCTTGCAACTGATAGACAAGGTCGCTAAATGTTCAGCTTGCTGACAGTGCAAGCATTAGCAGACGAGCATGCATCATGATCTACAGACCGCAACATTCCTATGTATTCTGTACCAGACTTGCTGCTTTCCCCAGTACACCCTGGGGCTATGGTCTACAGGTTTGTGCTTAGTACCGACAGGCACCCGAGCTATTGCTTACCCGGCCAGTCACCTCCTGGCTTACCTCAGGTGCCACATACTCTCTTGAGTTTTCTAAATTTCCACCTTACAGGGTTTTATCACCATAGAACACAGTCGGCTCTATCTGTGCCTGTCATTTCGTTCCTGTACTTATCTTTTCTCCTTCTTTGAAACTTCTGTATCCCACTCTGTTCTTTGTCTTACTACTACACCTCCTTTTGACACATGCACCCCCTTGTTTTTGTCTTATAGCCGGAGCCATGTCACAGGCTGGCATTGTGGACTTCACACTCGCCCCTCTGTCACCCTCTGCAGGCTCAGAGAGCGGCAGCATGAAGTCCCTCAGGAGATGGACAGTCCCCAAGCTCGTAGGGGAGCTGAGATGAAAATGCATTAACTACCCCGCTACGCCAGGAAGGCAGCTTTTCAGGCTCCTCTTCCCGCCTTCAGCTGCGGTCAGACCTAGCACTAAGCAGGCATCCCTGCAATCTATCTCAGGGCTATTTCCCAGCTGCACTCCTTGGTTGCTTCCTTATCCACAGCAGTCTCTGATGTTCAGACCAGAGTGGCAGTTCTGGAAGTGCGCCCACCTACATCTCTCTCGGACCCAGTCGCAGTCCTGGAACTGCCAGCTTCTCCCACTGGTACGCCAGACTCCACACCCACCATCCTCCCTGCCCATCTTGTGCTGGACAGCATTAAGAAGGATGTCTTGGAGGGCAAGGATGTCAACCTGGTGTCCCTTCTCATTTTGGTGCATGACTTGGCTGAAAATAAGGTGTATGCCTGGGGGGACATCTCAGTGGTCATTAAGGCTAAAGAACCCAAGCTCAACCATAAGCTAACAGTCACTGAATTTGTCCTGGCATTTGGGATGCTCAGGGACGTCCTTTGCTCAGCCACCCCCAGCAGGAGGGAGGAGCTGAACTTATATCTTCGGATTTAGGATATAAGTATGGAGGATATTCTTTCTATCACTATCATAGGTCATTTTCAGCCAGAGCAGCAGCTGGCTTGCCCAGTTCTAGATCAAGAACGACTGGAGTGTCATCGACACAGAACCATTTTGTTACCACTTTGCTGGCCTAAGCTCCCCACTGTACGCCGTTTACCAGTCTTCTACCCGCACTGCATACTGATGCTCAAATACGGCCACAAGACGCCCCTTCAATCCCCTGCCACCTCCAGTACCAGTCAGGGCTTGCCAGCCAGGTGGACCAACTGGAATGACCAATTTCATCAGTGGGAGGCACGGCCATATGTAACAATTACAATTATGGTGGATGCTTCTACAGCCCCTGCCGGCTGCTGCACGTCTGTACAGTTTGCCATAGGGCACACCTGAAGGACATGTAACTTAAATCGGCCTATCACGTCCTGACTAAGCCGGGTGGATGGCTGGAGTTTTACCTCTCCACACAAGCCACCCCTTCACTGGCGATATTCCTGGTTCATGGTTTCACGGCAGGATTCCACACTGGCCTCATCACTCTACCTCACTCCAATCACGAGTGCAAGAACCTTCAGTCGGCAGCTGTTCTACAATAAACCTTGCTACACGTACCTGATGGTAGAGTCTGCTTATGCAGTGGGCAACCTCTCTTACTACCCTGATTCTGGAGCCTCTGGTAGAGTAGACAGGCAGCTCAGGAGTGCAGGGTGGCACAAGGGTTGGACTGGGTCATGGATGGTAGGTGAAGGTCCACTGAAGAACTCGTGCTGACCGAAGAGTTGTGATGCAGGCCGGGTTGGTAACAGGCTGATGCAGTACAGAAGGAGCAGGCAGATGAATGGTCGGGTACAAGCAGGGTTGGCAACAGATGGGCAGCAGAAGTACACAGGGGTCAGGCAGAGATGTGGTCGTAGACAAGTCGGGGTCGGTGCAGGCAGATAACAAGCAGGTCAGAGGATAGCCGGGTCACAGGTAACAGGAAACTCCAATAAACAGGTCACAAGTGCAGTAACGCTGTAGAAAGGACAGTACTTGTTCCCTGTAGCTGTCCATTCAAATAGGCTGTCTCGCACCAGTGACAGTGCGCATCCGCCCGTGTACCTGCTGTGTGCGCACCCGTGTGCGTACCTGCCACATGCGCGCACGCTCCGAGTGCACGCCTGCGCGCAGGCATTCTGGTGGTGCTCTGAGATCATGGATCCTAACAGCTAGTGTATGATTTGTCTGCATCTCATTCTTCCCATATCCCAAGTTTGAATTCACTAATTCCTTCCAAGGAATTTTCCCTGAAATATGCGTCGGTTGACTTGGCTATTTAAGCCATCATTAAAATATGTTCCAGTGCATGGCTGTCGAAAGCTGTCTGTCTTAGATGCATTCAAACTCCTGCTATCGAGCCATCTCTCTGGCTCGCCTGCCTCCTGATAAACTAGCCCGTATTAGGTCGGTCATTCACGACTTTACCCTCTCGCAAGGGTGTACTAAAAGACAGTTGAAGTCCCTGTTAGGGATGCTCAATTTTGCCATGAGGATTATTCCTCAAGGCCGGTCTTTTATTTCATGTCTCCTGGTTTTTCTTGCTCAAGTACAAGACGCTGATCAAATCTTCAACTTAGACCCAGCAGCAATAGCTGACTTAGCAATGTGGGATGAGTTCCTTACGGACTGGAATGGCATATTGATGTTTATCCCATCAGCATTAGCTTCATCACCACAGGTATTCATAGACGCCACAGCCTCTACAGACTTTGCTGCAATTTTTGACCATCACTGGTTCGCCGGACCTTGGCCTCCAGAAATCCTATTAATCCCCGGTTTCACTCAGTCATCATCACTATTCGAGCTGTATCCCATTGTGGCAGCTGCTCAGGTCTGGAGCCACATATGGACAGGACAAACAGTGGCCTTCGCTACTGGCAATCAGGCTACGGCCGAAATCATCAAGGGTAGGTCCAAATTGCTCCCTATCATGTCCTTCCTATGCAGGCTTATGCAGCTGTCACTGAATCACCAATTTAACATCCATTGTAAGCATATTCAAGGCAAGAGCAATGTCACAGCGGATGAAACCATTTTCAGCAATTACATTTGGTTTCATTTTTCCAGCAGGAACCTGGAGCCAACCCAATGTCTACTCCTATCCCTCCTTGGTCACAGCTAACGATGGATTGAAACTACGCCTTGCCAATGAAACTCAACTCATTAACCACTTATTGTCTAGCAACACACTGAAGGCCTACCACACTGCTTGGAACACCTACTGCAGGTTTCTAGCCTCATGCCCCGGAGCAACCACAGGTGACAAAAGGCATGTTCTAGCCTTCATATCGTATTGCCACACGCAGCTGGCTCTCTCTCATAACACTATCAGGCTGTACCTTGCCAGCATCCAGCATTTTCTGTCCTTGCTGGACCCCAGAAAGCCATCTGTGTTTACAGCCCATACAGTGAGATCCCTCCTATGAGGCATCCAGAAGCATCAGCCCGTAGCCGACGGCAAACGCTTGCCCATCACAAGTGCCATCTTTAGAGACATGTCTAAAATCCTCACATGATCCCCGTTTGTGGTTTGGCTCAGTTTAGTCATCCATATGGCCATCTACCTGGCCTTCTACGGCCACCTTCAGTGGCACTAGCAGCCAGATACTATACAGACGCCACCTGATTCACTTTCAAAACCACTACGTCCTTCACCTGGAAGTCCCCAAAACTCAGCAAACCAGACCAGGGGTCAACATCAGCCTCTTTCAGTCTAGCAACGCCTGGTGCCCAGTAGCAGTTCTTGACCCGCTACTGATTCACCTACCCAATCAATCTGACTCTAGCCCATTGTTGCCTTTTACAACCAGCCAATTTGTCAGGCATGTTAGTATCCTACTGGCCAATCTAGGCCTTGACCCTGGTCGGTACTTCGGACATTCCTTCCGGACCAGAGCAGCCTCAGCTGCATCTCAGCATGGAGTACCGGACCACGTGATCAAGAAATTAGGTAGATGGAAATCCGCCTGTTTTGTGAGATACATTCCAAATCCTCAGCTGGAGATGACACAAGCCTCCACCAAGCTTGCTCAATAATGACAGCATCAATAAAGAACTACTTCCCTATCTGGGTATTTTTGCCCCCTTGTCTTGGCATAACGACCAGATGACCAAGACACACCTCAAGTCTATTTTATGTTTTAAGTCTTGTTGCATGTTTATGTGATCCACATTTGTCTCGATCATAGGGCCACAACCATAAATAATAAGGCCAGTATGGTGGCCTGAATTTATGGGAGGAGCCTGCTCTATCGGTTCCAGTGCACGATATCCTCCCTCGCATTCCCCTTTATCAGGGCACTTCTCAGCACATTCCTCTTCATGATCACTCATTACTTATCTTGCGTATGCCCCCTTTTCTTGGCATACCGACCAGATGACCAAAGCACACCTCAAGTCTATTTTATGTTTTAAGTCTTGTTGCATGTTTATGTGATCCACATTTGTCTCGGTCTTAAGGCCACCACCATAAATATATATATACATATATGCTGCATTCAGTGTAGACTATATATATACAGCTCATTCAGTGTACAGTATATAGAATCAGTGCAGGCAGTGTATGAATATATATATATATATATATATATATATATATTGTGGCATTATGAAAGGCGAGGTGATCGATGGACGTTATGTTTTACCTTGCATGCGCATACTTGCAGTAAACTGAGGTGGAATCCGGTTCGGGTTTTACCAGTCACCTTGGCAGGGTTGGTTCCGGACCAGTTTTGCGGTCCACATGTGTCCATCAACATGTGGTATAAAGGAAGCAGGTCTGGATCAGATGATTGCTCTGGCCTGGGACTCAGGATCCATCAAACCTGAGAAAGCTTGAACTGAAGTTTGCTTTATGACTGAAACAAAAAGGTTTGCAACCTTTTAAAATAAAACTGGCTACAAGCCAGCTTTTAAGAAAACCTGCCGTTTGGACTGCATTTTTTCCCAGGAACGGTAATCCCCCTTGAGCCAACCCCCGATAGATGGTGGATTTTTGGCGGGCATCTGCCTAAACAAGTGGAAAGATGGAGGATGTGTTAAAAGCCCTGTTGCAGGCCACTGCAACCCATCAGGAAACCAATCGCCAGCAGCAGGAAACCAACCACCAAGTCGCAGAGGTTGCTGCAGCGCAGCAGGAGACAAATTGTCAGTTTGCGGAGGCCCTGATGGAGTTAAAGAAGGGGTCCACAAGTCCTATGCGGGGGGAAAAGAAAATGGTGCGTGCCAGCTATTACCTGCAGAAGATGACACCTGCAGATGATGTGGAAGCGTACCTAGCATCTTTTGAAAGAGTCGCTGTTTGAGAAGGATGGCAAAAAGAGCAATGGGCAGGACTGCGCCCTTTCTGACAGGAGAATCCCAAAAGGTGTATTATGACCTGGGATCAGATGCAACCCAGGATTATGAGACATTGAAAGCCGAGATATGTGCACGCATGGGCGTCACCATTGCAGTCCGGGCTCAACGGTGCATCAGTGGTCAAACAGACAACTGACTAGTCATCCCACTCCCAAATTCTTGACTTGAAACACCTCACCAAGAAATGGCTGCAGCCAGAGACTTTGCCAGGCCCTAAGATTGTGGAGCGTGTGGTCATGGACCATTATTTATGGGCGATCCCTGCCACTTTGAGGAAATGGGTCAGCCATGGGGACCCTAAGACTGCAAACCAGCTGGTGGACCTGGTGGAGAGATATACTGCTGCTGAGGACTTGTTTAAGCCATCCGTGCACCACTCCAATGTTTCCAGGGGTGAAAAATCACCCGGAGGATCCGGTAAGACTGTTCCAGGGTTCAAGGGTATGGGGAAAAAATTACAAGACTGTGGCCACAGATAATGAGACTATCAGGACCTGGAGACTGGCCAAATAGGTCAGGAAGGTCTCTGAGGCCATTTAGAGGACTGGGTACAGAACACATAAAATGTTATTGCTGACATGCATTTGGTCATATTGCAACTAACTGTTCCCTAAATGATGAACCAATCTAATGTGATAATGCTTACTTGAAAAAACGCTTGTCTCTTTTTGCACAGGTGACATGTACTGCAACATAGAAAGAGCGCATGGAGAAACAAATGTGTGTAATTTCAGTTGATGGAAAGCCAGTCAGGGCTCTACTAGATTCTGGTAGTGTGGTGACATTAGTCAAAGGTGATTGTGTAAATCCTGCAAAGTTACACCCTAGCACTACTGGGTTTATTTGCATACATGGTGACACATGTGACTACCAGAACGATGTGGTTGAGATTGATACCCCTTGGGGCATAGGGACACATTCAGTGGGGGTGGTACCCTCACTGCTCCATGAAGCCCTAGTGGGGAGAGATTTTGCCCACTTTTGGAGTTTATGGGAAAACAAAAGGAGTCAGGAGGACAGAACTCCCCCTGCTGAGGAAACACTGGAACTCACACCAGACCCTTTTGATTACAAAATTGAAAGGAAAACTGTTGGCGTGTTCAAAGAAGGAGAAGATCCTTTTCTTTTTTTCTGTACTGGTTGGGGAGCAGGAGGAGCTAGAATCAAGCCCCCAGCTGGAGGTTAATGAACAAGAAAGTATGTCTGACTCTAATAGTGAGAGTGGACAGAATGGTGCCTGACTTAGAGGTCAGAAAAGATGATTTTTGTACAGAGCAAATAAAAGATGCCACACTCAATAGAGCCAGAGAAAACATTAAAATGATAGATGGGGAACCTGATGAACCTAATATAGGGATGTATTTTCCCTACATGGCTCTTAACCATTTCCAGACTGGCTCGCGTACATTTACTGCAGCAGAGTGGCAGCATAGAGACAATCGGCGTCTATAAACGGTGATCCGCGCACGCACAGCTAGGGGCAAACGCGCACTAGCGGGATCAGTTAGATACCTTATGCCCCTGCCAGACCAGCCCTGACACAAGTAGAACACGCCTAGGGAACACAGTTAACTCCTTGATTGCCCCTTTCAGGTTAACCCCTGCCAGTGACATTTATACAGTAATCAGTGGCTACTTAAATTTCTGATCGCTGTATGAATGTCAATGGTCCCAAAAAAGTGTCAAAAATGTCCAACCTGTCTGCCGCAATATTGCAGTCCCGATAAAAATCGCAGATCGCCGCCATTACTGGTAAAAAAAAAAAAAGTAGTAAAAACGCCATAAATGAATTCTCATGGTTTGTAAACGAGGCAACTTTTGCGCAAACTAATCAATAAGCGCAGATTGCATTTTTTTTTTTTTTACCACAAATATGTAGATGTAGATATATCGGCCAAAACTGATGAATAAATTTGTTCTTTTATATTTTTTGGACAAATATGATAGCAAAAAGTAACAAATATGTTTTTTTTTTTTCAAAATTGTCGCTATTTTTTTGTTTATAGCGGTGATCAGAAGTGATGCAGAGGTGATCAAATACCTCCAAAAGAAAGCTTTATTTGTGGGAAAAAAGGACGCCAATTTTGTTTGGGTACAATGTTGCATGACCGTGCAATTGTCAGTTAAACCGATGCAGTGCCGAATCGCAAAAAGTGCTTTGGTCCTAATGTGGGAAATCCTTCTAGGGCTGAAGTGGTTAAAAATAATTTGCTGTATCAGGTGGTAAAGCAGGGAGAGGAGGAGGTAGAACAGCTAGTGGTTCCCAAATCCTATTGCCGGATGGTATTAGATTGAGCCCATGGTCATATGATGGGTGGACATCTGGGTCTAGATAAGACCAAGGAGAGAATAACCCAGAGATTCTTTTGGCCCGGGTTACATGCAGATGTCAAAGAATATTGTGAGTCATGCCCAGAGTGTCAGTATTCTGCGCCATCGCCCCATTTTTGCAGTCCGCTGGTACCATTACCAATCATTGAAGTCCCTTTTGAAAGAATTGGCACGGATCTGGTGGGACCAATAGTAAAGTCAGCCCAGGGCCATCTGCACATACTAGTAATACTGGACTATGCCACACGATATCCTGAAGCCATTCCCTTGCGTAATACCTCAGCTAAAACTATTGCCAAAGAGCTTGTCCAGGTATTTAGTCATGTGGGTATTCCAAAAGAAGTATTTACGGATCACTAAAGAATTGTGTAAGTTGTTCAAAATCTCCCATTACTGTACCTCTGTCTATCACCCGCAAACTGATGGTCTTGTGGAGAAATTTAACAAAACGCTCAAAAGCATGTTGAAAATGGTAAAGATGGGAGAACTTGGGATTTTTTGCTGCCATACCTCATGTCTGCCTCAGGCATCTATAGGTTACTCCCCTTTTGAACTACTGTATGGGAGACATCCCAGGGGATTGCTAGATGTTGCAAAAGAAATGTGGGAGGGAGCGACCACACCTTATAGGAGTGTCATCAAGCATATCTCATTGATGCAAGATAGAATCGCTGCTGTCATGCCGGTTGTACGGGAACATATGGAGCAAGCCCAGGAGGCCCAGAGAAGGGTGTATAATTGGGGTGCCAAGACCAGGGGTTTTCAACCCTGGAGATAGAGTGCTGGTACTAGTCCCCACAGTTGAGAGTAAATTCCTAGAAAAGTGGCAAGGTCCTTGAAACCAGGTGTCCGTGTAAATGTAAAGCCCTATAGAATAACCGAGGCTAGGTGGGAAGCAGTTGCAAATGAAATAAAGAACATGTCAGAGCTAGACTTGATAGAGGAATCCCACAGTGACTGGTCAAGTCCCATAGTGTTGATCCCAGAAACAGATGGAACTATAAGGTTTTGTAATGATTCCAGGAAGTTGAACAGCGTTTATAAATTCGATGCGTACCCAATGCCTCGGCTCAACGAGCTTGTTGACAGATTGGGAGGTGCCCGGTACATAACTTCTTTAGATCTGACTAAAGGTTATTATCAGATACCTCTAACAGAGTCTGCGAAAGAGAAAAGTGTGTTTTCTACCCCGAGGGGTCCTTCCAGTATAAGAGAATGCTTTTTGCTTGCATGATGCTCCTGCCTCCTTCCGAAGAATGATGGATAAGACCTTAAGACCACATTGCCAATATGCAGAAGCCTATTTGAACGATGTAGTCTTCCACAGCCCAGATTGGGAATCTCATTTGTACTGGGTGGAAGCAGTAGTAGATTCTCCCCTCAGATCAATAAGATTGAAGCAGTTCAAAAGTGGCCCCAACCTATAAATAAAAAGCAAGTTTTTGCATTTCTTGTGAGCACAGGGTACTACAGGCATTTTATACCCAATTTTGCCACCACTGCAGCCCCACTGACAGATCTGACGAAAGGTAGAGGACTGGTCATGATCAAGTGGAATCCTGAGGCAGAGAAGGCATTTCAAATATTGAAGCAAGCCCTTTGTGCACAACCTGTGCTTGTGATCCCATATTTCACAAAGGCGTTTCTGGTGCAGACAGACGGCTCTGATGTGGGATTGGGTGTGGTACTGTCCTAAGTCAGAGATGGGGAGGAGCACCCAGTGGTTTACCTTAGCAGAAAACCTAACAGACATGAGAAAAACAATGCCATTGTTGAGAAGGAATGTTTAGCTATCAAATGGGCCTTAGATGTCCTGAAATATTACCTGTTGAGGAGACCATTCAAAATAGTCACTGATCAAGCCCATCTTAAATGGATGTGTGATAACAAGGAGAAAAGGTGATAAGGTGGTTCTTTGCTCTTCAAGTATTTAGGTTCACAATGGAACATAGAGCTGGAAAACTCCAAAATAATGCAGATGCCCTTTCCCGTACCAATTGTCTGGTTGAAACCGTTCTGCAGGTGCTTGAGCGGGGGGGAGGATATGTGGCGTTATGAAAGGCGAGGTGATCGATGGACGTTATGTTTCACCTCGCATGCATTCACTTGCAGGAAACTAAGGTGGACTCCAGTCTGAGTTTTACCAGTCACCTTGACAGGGTTGGTTCCAGACCAGATTTTGTGGTCCACTTGTGTCCATCAACAGATGGTAGAAAAGGAAGCAGGTCTGGATCAGGTGATTGCTCTGGCCTGTGTCTCAGGATCCATCAAACCTGAGAGAGCTCGAACTGAAGTTTGATTTATGACTGAAACAAAAAGGTTTGCATTTTTTTGTTTTGTGGGTGACTGGGAAAAGACCTTCACCGCTCAGTTAGGGAAACTGAGGTTTAGTAAGAACCTGGGTGGCAAGGACTTATTTTCTATTTTGTTTGTTTTATTTTCATGCAATTTTTTAAAATAAAACTGGCTACAAGTCAGCTTTTAAGAAAACCTGCCATTTGGACTGCATTTTTTCCCAGGGAAGGTGATCCCCCTTGAGCTAACCCCCCACAATATATATACGCTGCATTTGTTGTAGACTATATGTACAACTCATTCAGTATACAGTATATAGTGTCAGTGCAGGCAGTGTAAGAATATATATATTGTAAGGGGGTTAGCTCGGCTGGGGGTATGTTTGACCCCCTGGAAGGGTTCACTACACAAAACAGGCACAGTGAAACAGCAGTTGTAGAAGAAAACACAAGTGTTGTTTATTTATACTATGTACAATTGTAGAAAAACAGCAAAACAAAAACAAACATCAAAATAAATCCTTGCCAACATGGCCACTTAATAAACTTTGTAGGTTTCCCTGTCTGCCAGCTAGGTGCACCCTTGTGCTACACCTAGCACCTATCTCCCTGCTGTTATAATCAACCAAATGGGTTTCTTACATCAGAGGATCTGTGTAACGCTCCCCAGTCTATTCACACAGAAACTGGTTCCAGGATGGAGCACTCACCTATGTCTGCTGGGAGTTTATGTAAAGGCCTTAATGAGCCAGCTCAACTCAACTGGGCTCATTACCTCTACCCCCGCAAGACTCTCAGCACTTCCCCTTAGTGGTAGAAATCAGCATAGAGTCTAAACCTGGGACAAATATACCTGCCATACTGGATGCAACCAGGTGATTTTACCTGCCTGCTGTCACACCCCCCCTCTTGTTTCAACCTGGAACACAAGCAGTCAGGCATGCAGGTACCCAAGACAAAGCATGCACATTCCCCATTTGAACACCCGGGCAATGCTTCACAGTAAAGTTGAATTCCTACAGGGACAGGAACCACCTATTTACCCTTCTGTTAGTCTCCTTGTTCTGAGCCATCTATTTTAAGGCCGTGTGATCAGTAACCAGGTCAAAGTGTCTACCCAGCAAATAGTAACGAAGGGAATCTGGCGCCCACTTCACAGATAAACACTCTTTCTCAATTGTGGCATAATTCTGTTTGTGGGATTTCAGTTTTCTGCTGAGATAAATGACTAAGCCCATGTCTGACGCATCAGTCTGTACAACAAAGTCCTTAGAAAAGTCAGGGGAGTACAGCACTGGCTGGAAGGCTGCTTCAGCCTCCGGGGTCCACTTCACCATGACAGACTCTTTCCCTTTCGTCAGGTTGGTTAGGGGCACAGCCTGCGAAGCAAAGTGAGGAATGAATCACAGTATCCAGCAGTTCTGAGGAATGCTCGAACCTGCTTCTTACTGTTGGCTTCCACTTTGTTGACTTGGGGTTTTATTACTCCCCTCCCAGTAGTGTACCCCAGATATTTGGCCTCTTCCTGTCCAATGGTACATTTTTTGGATTGGCCGTGAACCCAGCTTCCCTTATGGAGTTTAACACGGCTTGCACTTTTGGCAGATGTGAGGCCCAATCCGTACTGTGGATAATCACATCGTCCAGGTAGGCTGCAGCATACTTCTGATGGGGCTTCAGAATCTTGTCCATTTTCCGCTGGAATGTTGCTGGTACATTTTGTAACTCAAATGGCATTCTTCTATATTGGAATGCCCCTTCTGATTTTACAAATGTGGTTTTCTCCTTCGCTGACCCATGTAGGGGGATTTGCCAATACCCCTTGGTGAGATCAAGGGTCGTCATGTATCGGGCTGTTCCCAGCCGGTCAATCAGTTCATCTATGCGAGGCATGGGGTAGGTGTCAAATTTTGTAACTTTATTCAACTGCCAGAAATAGTTACAAAATCACCAGCTCCCATCGGGTTTGGGCACCAAAACGATCGGGCTGGACCAGTCACTCTGGGATTCTTCTATCACACCTAGTTCAAGCATTCATTGAACTTCCCCACATATTGCCTCCCGTCGGGCCTCTGGTATTCGATAAGGTTTTAGTTTCACTCTTTCCCCTGGCGGGGTGATAATGTCATGCTCTGCTCCAGATGTTTGTCCCGGCAGCTCAGAGAACACCTCTCTGTTGCGGAGCACAAACTCTTTTACCTCCTGTTTTTTGGGTTTCGATAGGGTGACTGCTATTCCTACCTCAGGAATTAAGCAATCAGACTGAGTCGATGATACCAAGGATTCTGTGGCTAGGGATTCCCTATCCCTCCAGGCTTTCAATAGATTCATGTGGTATATCTGTTCTGGCTTTCACCGTCCTGGTTGTCTGACCCTGTAGTTCACCTCAGTCACTTTTTCAATTATCTCGTATGGGCCCTGCCATTTGGCCAGGAATTTTCTTTCGACTGTAGGGATGAGTACCAACACCCTATCCCCCGGGGAAAAAGTACGGGTTTTGGCCTTATGGCTGTACACCCTTTGCTGTGCTACTTGCATTTGGGTCAAGTGTTCTTTGACAATTGGCACTACCTGTGCAATCCTATCTTCCATCAGAGCGACATGCTCAATCACACTCCTGGGGAGAACTCTCACTTTGCCACATTTCCTTGGCAATATCCATCAGCCCTCTTGGGTGTCTCCCATGCAGTAACTCGAAGGGCGAGAACCAGGTAGAGGATTTTGGTGCTTCCAGAATAGCAAACATCAAGTAGGGTAATAAACAATCCCAATCCTTTCCATCTCGATCCACCACCTTATTTAACATTTGTTTTAGGGTTTTGTTGAACCTTTAAACCAACCCATCTGTTTGAGGGTGATACACGGATGTACGCAATTGTGTCACTTTGAACAACTTGCATAACTCTTTCATTACCCTGGACATAAATGGGGTTCCCTGGTCTGTAAGAAATTCCTTACAAATACCCACACAGCTAAAGAGCAGAAATAGCTCTTTTACTATCGTCTTGGAAGAGGTATTTCTAAGAGGGATTGCTTCGGGATAATGGGTGGCATAGTCCAATATGACCAAAATGTACTGATGCTCCCTAGCGGACTTCAGTATTGAACCTACCAAATCCATTGCAATTCTCTCAAAGGGGACCTCAATGATGGGGAGAGGTACCAGTGGGTTACGGAAATGTGGCAAAGGTGCCGACTTCTGACACAGGACTGGAGGAACAATAATTTTTGATTTCCTTCATGACTCCAGGCCAATAGAACCTCTGCAATACTCTTTCTGGTTTTCTCTGCCCCCAAATGACCTCCCAGAATGTGCCCATGTGCTAATTCCAATACCAATTTCCTATAGGGGTTTGGTACCACAAGTTGCTCAATGGTTTCATCCGCCTTTTGGGCAACCCGATACAGCAGATCCCTTTCCACCATAAAGTATGGGTAACTGCAGGACTGATCTGGGTTCACTAATTCAACATCTTTACCACATTTCCCCGTGCCTTTATCAGGGTGGGGTCCTTTTCCTGTTCTGTGGCAAACTTTTCCCTGTGAACCTCTAAATCAGAGAACTCAACAAACGGCATGTTTTCATATGAAGATGTTGGTTCCTCCCCAGTTTCCCGAGTGTCTCCGGCCAACACCGACAAAGGAAAATCTGGAGAGGTCTCACCATTCTCAGAGGATACCTGGGATTCTTCTTCCTGGCCTCTAGGGGCCTCCGTGGGGGGTTCAGAATCATCCCAGAGTTCCCAGAATTTTGGGAAATCCCTCCCCACAATGGCATCATGCGGTAAGTGAGACACCAACCCACCTGATGAGTTATGTTACCTTTGGGGTCTCAAAAACCACTTTAGCTACAGGATACTCTCTGGTGTCCCCATGTACACAAATAACAGCCACGTTGTTATTCCTAGAGACCTCTGTAGTAACTAATTCAGCTTTTATCAATGTTACCAGGCTACCTGAATCTTGCAACACAACAGCATTTTTACCATTAATACACATTTTGCATAAATGTTTTTCAGTTCCCTGAGTGGCAGTGCATGCAACTATCCCAAACAGCGACTGACCTCTGTCTCTTGGATAGTCACATTCCATAGGCTCATCCACAAGTGGGCAATTGGCTGCAATATGTCCCTCTTGCCGGCAACGGTAACAAATAACCTTTTTCACTGCTTCCTGCGACCTTGATTGTGGTTGCCATACATTATGCAAACTTCCCGCTCTCTCAGTGTACAACCAATCCGCGCTAAAAGATAAATTAAAAAAGTAAACCAAACAATGCCCACCAAAAGTGACTGGTGACAGATTCACTTAGGGGGGCTGCATCTGCTCATAGGCCCCTAGGGGCTTAGAGTGAGAAATGGAATACAAAGAAAGCTGCGCCAACCTCTCTAGTAATGTATCCACAAAGGTCTGTGAACTATAATATTGTGATCAATAATAAGCATAAGGGATGATAATAAAACCAAACATGAAACAAAAAATAAAAAATAGATCCTTTTTCCAATGATAATCTAATTATAAAGGTAGATAGAAAAAATCTGGTTAATAAACCATCTTTGGTGCAAAAATGTGCAAAAATATATCACATAGTAACCAAAAGTTCCAAAAGATATATAAAGTGACTAAAGTGCTTGAAAAGTGATAATAGTGCTCCAAAGTGCTCCAAAATGATCCACTGTGCTTAGTGACAGCCCCCACATGTGGCCCCACTCACCAGAAATCGTGGACCCCTAGCTTTTCAGTCTAGGGGTCAAATAGGCTAGGTACTGGTGGTGGCAGGAATGTGACCCTCGGCATGGTTAGGGGTGATCGTCCAAACATGAAATGTCCTGATACTTCTACTCCAATGTTTCTCAAGGAGACAGAAAAAGCCTCATAGTGAAGTACTATTAAAACCTATTAAAAACTTTTATTGCTCAAATTAAAATCCTACTTACAGGAAGATGCGGGACAACATGCAAAAACACAATGATCTATGGCGTCTGCATAGTGTGCGTTCCACCGCAGGCGGAAGTGACGTCGTTGAGTGCGAACAACCGGAAATTACATCAACACGTTTCGCTCCTCAAATAGAGCGTCATCGCGGACATTCTTTCCGACTCAACGCTAGATATTTAACATCAGGAAGGACCCCGCCCTCCATCCCAATGACAAATCATGCCTCCCTCACACATTGCCATGGTAGGAGATAAACTAAAACATATACATAGATGACGGTCCAACGCAATCATACCAACCTCATTTTGCCTCCCTCTAGTGGTACACACGTACATTACATTTTGTTTATATCAGCACGCCAAAAGACTGCAAACCAAATTCAATACAAAAATACATACTTCAGAAAATATATATATACATCAAAAATTATATTTGTAAAAAAATGTGAACAAAAATACAAAAAATATGTATTTTTTTAAAATTGAATACAAATAGGAATAAAAAGAAAGAAAAAACGGATCCATGTGATCTTTATATTAATAAATAGTGTTGAAAATGTGAACCATTCTTTGACTAAAAACCATTTTCCTCCAAACCCAGGAAATTGTTTGAAAGAAAATGCATGAGAGGATCTGCATGGTAAATTGTATATATTATCCACGACTCTTCTCATGGTTATACAAAAAGAACCATATCCATCCAACTTTTTAGGTTTCCCTGTCTGCCAGCTAGGTGCAGCCTTGTGCTACACCTAGTGCCTATCCCCCTGCTGTTATAATCAACCGCACAGACTTCTTACCTAAGTGGATCTGTGTAACGCTCCCCAGTCTATTCACACAGATACTGGTTACAGGATGGAGCACTCACCTATGCCTTGGGAGTTTATGTAAAGGCCTTAATGAGCCAGCTCAACTCAGCTGGGTTCATTACCTCTACCCCTGCAAGACTCTCAGACTCTAAGTGTCTGCATAGCATGCGTTCCACCACAGGCGGAAGTGACGTCGTTGAGTGCGAAGAACCGGAAATTACATCAATGCGTTTCGCTCCTCCCATAGAGCGTCATCACGGACATTCTTTCGGACTCAACGCTAGATATTTAACATCAGGAAGTACCCCACCCTCCATTCCAATGACCAATCATACCTCCCTCACATGTTGCCATGGTAGGAGATAAACTAAAGCATATTCATAGATGACGGTCCAACGCAATCATACCAACATCACTTCGCCTCCCTCTAGTGGTACACATGTACATTACATTTTGTTTATAACAGCACGCCAAAAGACTGCAAACCAAATTCAATACAAAAATACATATTTCAGAAAAAATATATACACATCAAAAATTATATTTGTAAAAAAATGTGTACAAAAATACAATATATATATATATTTAGTTAAATAAAAATAGGAATAAAAATAAAAATTGAGAGGGAAAGAAAGAAAAAATGGATCCATGTGATCCTTATATTAATAAATAGTGTTGAAAATGTGAACCATTCTTTGACTAAAAACCATTTTCATCCAAACCCAGGAAATTGTTCGAAAGAAAATGTGTGAGAGGATCTGCAGGGTAAATTGTATATATTATCCACCACTCTTCTCATGGTTATACAAAAAGAACCATATCCATCTAAATTAGGTACCTACCAGTTAGACAAAAAACAATTGATATCCAGATCAATATTTAACCCCAGCAAATTCATAGTGCCCAGTCTATGGATCCACTGGGTCTCATTCTGGGAGATGGCCCTAGTGAGGTTAGTACCCCTCCAGTGTCTCTCCACTCTGTCAATACCACACAAAAACAATTGGCTTGGGTCCCTATTATGAACAAGTCTAAAATGATTGGACAGGCTGTGATGTTTATAGCCCTTTCTGATGTTATTGACATGCTCTCCAAGTCTTATTCTTAACTTCTGTGTGGTACGCCCTATATATTGTAAACCACAAGTACTGGTCAACAAATACGTGACATGGCTTGTGTCACAGATAATAAACTTGCTAATTTTATAGGATCTCCCTTGTGTTGAGGACTTAACCAGTTCCACACTGCCTACCGCAGATTTACGGCGGAAGTGTGGACGCTGACTGTGAATCGCCGTAAAAAGGTGGCGATCTGCAAATGGCCGCTAGGGGGCGCGCATGCCGGCCACACTCCTGAGGAGTGTGCCCGCGGCTCGGGTGGACCCGATGTCCGCTGGCGAGCCGCGATGAGCGGCCACAGGCAAAGAACAGGGAACCGCCGATGTAAACACGGCGGTTCCCCATTCTGACAGTGCAGGCATGGGTGATCTACTGATCCCTGTCACTGGGATCAGTTAGATCTCTCATGCCCATGTTAGCCCAACCCCCCCACAGTAAGAACACACCTAGGGAACACAGTTAACCCCTAGATCTCCCCCTGCAGGTTAACCCCTTCACTGCCAATGATATTTATACATGTCATTGGTCCCAAAAAATTTAATTTGAATTTTAGCAGAAAGTAAGAAATTTGTTTTTTTTTTGCAAAATGGTCGCTCTTTTGTTTATAGCGGTGATGAGAAATGACGCAGAGGAGATCAAATACCACCAAAAGAAAGCTCTATTTGTGGGAAAAAAGGACGCACATTTTGTTTGGGTACACGTCGCATGACCGCGCAATTGGCAGTTAAAGCGACGCAGCGCCGAATCGCAAAAAGTGCTCTGGTCCTAACCTGGGAAATTCTTCCGGAGGTGAAGTGGTTAAACATGGTGGTCTTCCGTTTTCTAAATGCTGATGTTTCACTACACCAAACAGGCACAGCGAAACAGCAGTTGTAGAAGAAAACACAAGTGTGGTTTATTTATACTATGTACAATTGTAGAAAAACAGCAAAACAAAAACAAACATGAAAATAAATCCTTGCCAACTTGGCCACTTAATAAACTTTGTAGGTTTCCCTGTCTGCCAGCTAGGTGCAGCCTTATGCTACATCTAGCACCTATCTCCCTGCTCTTATAATCAACCACACAGGTTTCTTACCTCAAAGGATCTGTGTAACGCTCCCCGGTCTATTCACACAGAAACTGGTTACAGGATGGAGCACTCACCTATGCCTGCTGGGAGTTTATGTAAAGACTTTAATGAGCCAGCTCAATTCAGCTGGGCTCATTACCTCTACCCCTGCAAGACTCTCAGCACTTCCCCTTAGTGGTAGAAATAAGCATAGAGTCTAAACCTGCGACAAATATACCTGCCATCCTGGATGCAACCAGGTGATTTTACCTGCCTGCTGTCACAATATATATATATATACACACACATACACACACTGCATTCAGTGTAGACTAAATATACAGCTTGTTCAGTGTACAGTATATAGAGTCAGTGCAGGCAGTGTAAGTATATATATACTGCATTCCGTGTAAGCTATATACAGTATCTCACAAAAGTGAGTGCACTCCTCACATTCTTGTAAATACTTTATTATATCTTTTCATGTGACAACACTGAAGAAATTACACTTTGCTACAATGTAAAGTAGTGAGTGTACAGCTTGTATAACAGTGTACATTTGCTGTCCCCTCAAAATAACTCAGCACACAGCCATCAATGTCTAAACTGCTGGCAACAAAAGTGAGCACACCCTAAGTAAAAATGTCCAAAATGGGCCCAATTAGCCATTTTCCCTCCCTGGTATCATGTGACTTGTTAATGTTTCAAGGTCTCAGTTGTGAATGGGGAGCAGGTGTGTTAAATTTGGTGTTATCGCTCTCACTCTCTCATACTGGTCACTGGAAGTTCAACATGGCACCTCATGGCAAAGAACTCTATGAGGATCTAAAAAAAAGAATTGTAGCTCTACATAAAGATGGCCTAGGCTATAAGAAGATTGCCAAGACCCTGAAACTGAGCTTCAGCATGGTGGCCAACACCATGCAGCAGTTTAACAGGACAGGTTCCACTCAGAACAGGCCTCGCCATGATCGACCAAAGAAGTTGAGTGCACATGCTCAGCATCATATCCAGAGGTTGTCTTTGGGAAATAGACATATGAGTGCTGCCAGCATTGCTGAAGAGGTTGAAGGGGTGGGGGGTCAGCCTGTCAGTGCTCAGACCATACGCCGCAAACTGCATCAAATTGATCTGCATGGCTGGCATCCCAGAAGGAAGCCTCTTCTAAAGATGATGCACAAGAAAGCACGCAAACAGTTTGCTGAAGACAAGGAGACTAAGGACATGGATTACTGGAACCATGTCCTGTGGTCTGATGAGACCAAGATAAACTTATTTGGTTCAGATGGTGTCAAGCGTGTGTGGTGACAACCAGGTGAGGAGTACAAAAACAAGTGTGTCTTGCCTACAGTCTGCATGAGTGCTGCCGGCACTGGGGAGCTACAGTTCATTGAGGGAACCATGAATGCCAACATGTACTATGACATACCGAAGCAGAGCACGATCCCCTCCCTCGAGAGACTGGGCCACAGGGCAGTATTCCAACATGATAACGGCCCCAAACACACCTCCAAGAAGACCACTGCCTTGCTAAAGAAGCTGAGGGTAAAGGTGATGGACTGGCCAAGCATGTCTCCAGACCTAAACCCTATTGAGCATCTGTGGGGCATCCTCAAATGGAGGGTGGAGGAGTGCAAGGTCTCTAACATCCACCAGCTCGGTCATGTCGTCATGGAGGAGTGGAAGAGGACTCCAGGGGCAACCTGTGAAACTCTGGTGAACTCCATGCCCAAGAGGGTTAAGGCAGTGCTGGAAAATAATGGTGGCCACACAAAATATTGACACTTTGAGCCCAATTTGGACATTTTCACTTAGGGGTGTACTCACTTTTGTTGCCAGAGGTTTAGATATAAATAGCTGTGTGTTAAGTTATTTTGAAGAGACAACAAATGTACACTCTTATACAAGCTGTACACTTACTACTTTACATTGTAGCAAAGTGTTGTCACATGAAAAGATATAATAAAATATTTACAAAAATGTGAGGGGTGTACTCACTTTTGTGAGATACTGTATACAGTGCATTCAGCGGTGTACAGTATATAATGCATTTCAGGTATGTGTATTAATATATATATATTCTGTACACTCTTCAGTGTACACTATATATACAGTGCGATGTACAGTATATAATAAAGTGTAGTGCGGTGTTCAAAAAAAATCCCCATCATGTCCAGAAGGCCACCAAGGAGAGGCAGATGCTTCCAGGCCACTAAAAGAGGGCAATGATGGTGGTGGCGCACATGGTGCATCCTCTGCAGGTGGGTCACGCTTGTCCTTTTTTTCTTCTGTTGACCATGTTATTGAGCCACAACATTCAAAAGAGTTGGTGGAGTGGATAACTAAGCTGTCCTCCTCTTCTGTTACCCAGGCTCACACTAGTTTGTCTTCCAATGCAGCTGTCAAAGTGACCTATTCCACCTGATCCTTGTCCACAGTTACTCCTTCCGTAGCCCCACCGTTATGCACGGAGGAGTAACCAAAATTATTTGACCATGGTGTTGGATACATGCTGATGTAGGATGTTGGTTCCCTGGTTGAGGAAGGGAGTAACGTGAGCCTAGAGAGAGGGGGTGCCCCAGAATGACAAGAAACCAGCAACCACGTTCCCCCAGCTGCAAAATACTGCCAAATTTGCTCCAGTGACAAGGAGGCAGGAGATGATGAGGACACTGATAGTACCTGGGTGCCTGAGAGAAGAGAGGAGGAAAGTGAAGTGAGGAGGAGGAGGAAGCACAACTCCATGAGGCAGGATATCCTCCAGGGGCCAGTTTAAGGGCAGCCACCCTATTGCATTACACCACAGAGCTCCACAGGTGCAGTGCGCTACTGACTCCTCACTGACTTCCAAAAGTTTAATGGTGTGGGCTTTTTTCAACACTTGTGCAGTAGATCACACCATTGATTTTTGCAATCTATGAAGCGGATCAAGCGTGGCCAGAACACAGCCGCATGGGCACCACATGCTTGACAAGACATATGATGACCTGCCACGCAGTCCGCTGGCAATAACACCTCAAAGACCCACATGATAAAACAAGGCAGACATCTCCTTGCTCCTCATCTGTGACCTCAAGCCCTATTATACCTCCAGTCCTCTCAAAAGCCGGCACTGGGAGGAATGAAGGTATATCAATGGGTGCCACAAGTACATGCAGCCAATTTGCTAGCAGGACACCATCAGTTGACTTCAGCAGGCAAATTTCCCTACCCCAATTGCTGAACCGTAAAAAAAAAATGTTCCAGCCATCCACATACTTAGCATCTAAATTCTAGCTTGGTCAAATTGTTAGCACTACAACTGCTGCCTTTTCAGCTGGTAGACTCTGCCCCTGGGAATTTGTGAAATGTGCTGTACCACAGTGGCAGGTTCCAAAAATAAAAAAAATTCACGTAAGGCCATTCCAGCTCTCTACCGTCATGTAGAAGGCAACGTTTTGGACAGGTTCTTGGACAGGGCGGTCAGCAACAAGGTTCATATTTAGTGTTGAGCGAACCCGGACTGTAACGTTCGGGTTCGGGTCCGGGGTTCTGGTATTTTACTCCACGTGTTGAGAAGCTGCAGGGCAGCCAATCAACAAGCGTTGCACTGGTTTGTCCTTAGAAGCCATCACAGCCATGCCTACTAATGGCATGGCTGTGATTGGCCAGTGCATCATGTGACCCAGCCTCTTTATAAGCTGGAGTCACTTGATGCTGCAGTCACATGCTCTTGGGTTAGCTGTAGGGAGAGGGAGCTGACGGCGTCAGGGAGAGATTAGAGACATTTTAACAACATCTGATCCTGCATCCTGAGATAGATTACTACTGCTGTGCTGTTGCTCTGAGGACAGATAGCAGAAATTTGAGATTTCACATACCGCTGCTTTGAGTTGCAGATCAAACTCTGCATGAAACAACGATCAATATGATCGTGCTCAACGATCAGATTGTTGGAGGAATTTGAGATTTCAAATACTGCTGCTTAGAGTTGCAGATTGCAGGTTAAACTCTGCCTAACGCAACGATCGTTACGATCGTACACAACGATCAGATTGTGGGATCGTACACAACGATCAGATTGTGGGAGTAATTTGAGATTTCACATACTGCTGCTTTGAGCGATCTGACTGCACTAGGTAGAGGCTTCTGCTTAGAGGGACAGATTCTTGTTCAAAAACCATTGCCTACTCCTATAGGGCCAGCTGTTGCTGTAAGTGAGTTCTTAGACAG
>BLSH010072866.1:274691-289133 GCA_018402905.1 Glandirana rugosa | reverse complement strand
CTCACTGGAGCGTGAGAGGAAGATGCGCAACTACAAGCGCACACTGGTAGAGGCACTGCTGAGGGCATTCCCAAATGACACCGGGGGCTCAGCGGAAGCACAAGGTGAAGGCACAGGAGGAGGAGGAGGTAGAGGCCACCAACGCAGCTGTGCCACCGCCAGCACCTCAGAAGGCAGGGTTAGCATGGCTGAAATGTGGCAAAGCTTTGTCAGCAGCTCGCCACAACAAACAGCACAACCAGCCGATAGACAACGTCTTAGCAGGAGGCAGCATTTCAGCAACATGGTGCAAGAGTATGTGGGCACACGCCTACACGTACTGACTGATGGGTCTGCCCCATTCAACTTCTGGGTCTCCAAATTGGCCACATGGCCTGAGCTTGCCCTTTATGCCTTGGAGGTGCTGGCCTGCCCTGCAGCCAGTGTATTGTCGGAACGCGTGTTTAGCACGGCAGGGGGCATTATCACAGACAAGCGGAGCCGTTTGTCCACATCCAACGTGGACAAGCTTACCTTAATTAAAATGAATCAGGCATGGATCCCACAAGACTTGTCTGTACCTTGTGCAGAATAAACATTTAGACTGGACTCACACAGCCATTCATATACTTCTTTTTTTGAATAGGCCTCAATACAAAAAAAAATACCATGTTGGCTGCCTCCTCCTACTCCTCTACCACCGCCACTTCCACCTACACTGCCACGGTCACGGCCTAGTCAACCTCTAGGCTCCTACTCCACATCCACCCCCTTCCCATTTTTTTATTTGATTTTAATTTATTTTCCCTATCCCCGTTTTTTGTAGGGCACTTGCCCTACCCTTACCTCCATTTTACTTCCTTTTGCAGCCCTCTAGGGCTTTCCAGGACTTTGTTACAGCCATTTTTGTGCCTAAAAGTTTGGGTCCCCATTGATTTCAATGGGGTTCGGTGTCCGTGCGATCGTTCGTGTTCCGTCCGGACCCGGACTTTGTCCCGAAGTTTGGCCGGACCAGCAGAACCCGAACTTCCAGGTGTTCGCTCAACTCTAGTCTTAAGTAATTGGCACAGATAGGTTGAAGTAGAAGTAGCATGATGTATTATGAGATCCTCAGTGCACGTGGGTAGATTGGACATCAGGGTAGATTCTTGAGACTCAGGAGGCGTCCTCTTTATCGTAATGTGCTAGAAGGTCCTGCAAGTATGTAAAGGAGCTGTAGAAGTTATTAGGTGAAGCTGGAGGGCAGGTAGAGTTTATGAAGGTTTCCCATCTCCTGATAAAGCAAAATCTTGTGGGTGGCCTTGTGAAGTCTGTGGTGAGTTTCTCTTTATGCATTTGAAGTATAAGTTCTTGTCTGATCTGGGGAATTCCTGTGCTTGTTGATAGAGTCCAATTTCTCTTTCAATATTTTTATTAAGATTTTCACACAAACAGAAAAAGAGAAAGAGTTACAATTAGACAGAAAATGTAATACAATGCCACATGGTTAGGTTAATCTTTTGAATGTAATTGTATGACACATTTAATGAACATCCTAGGTGAACACTCTGATTAACACTAAGTTCCAATCATGGGGTGAGGGATGTTATCGACCGCTCCCGGACACCCCATCTGGGAGCAACCTGTGCCCGGGACAGAGGCAACCGGCCCCACCCTTAGCTCCTATAATTCTAACTTACTATAAGTTTTTATTCATTTAAACTGCAGAGAGTAAAGAGCAGTCAAAGTATTGTGCCGCAAGATGTCTGAAACTTATGACCAAGTCTATATACCCGAAGGTCTCCCCCTCCCCAAAGACAGGAGTGGGTGGGAGAGCCTCCATGGGGGGTCCCTCCGGCACCCCAAATGGGTTCTATCTGTGCCGGGAGGTGAGCTCCTCCACTTTGGCTCCCCACAAATTGATGTGAGGGAGGATTGATAGGCACACCAAGCTCGAAAGTGGGAAATCTCTCGGCAAGGGAGTGGGCATTGGATATTGAGACCCGGGACCAGGAAAATTCCCATATGGTTGGCCCAAGGTTCCCAGATGGCATCAAATTTAGAGGTTGAGTTTAGAATGCGACTGGCTAGTCTTTCTTGTGTCATGATCCAGGATATCTTGCGTTTTACTGCAAGGAGTAAGACCCTCAGTGTTTTCCAGGCCTTGGCGACAGTCACCTTGGCCCCCCAAGCAGGATATAGTGGATCAGTTTACGGGAGTTTTTAGTAGAGTTGGGAATATCTGCATTGAGCAGGGCTATAGTTGGGGATCTTGGCAAGAGGCAACCTGTTACTTTATGAATTAGGCTGTAAATTTTGGCCCAAAATTTTCTGATTCTTGGGCATTCCCACCAGATATGCGCCATAGAGCCCCAGAGATTACATCCCCTAAAGCACAACGGGTCTGCCGTAAGATACACGCTAGAGAGCCGGAGTGGTGTCATGTACCATCTAGTGGAGACTTTAAGATTAGCTTCGATCAAGAAGGCATTGATGACCCCCTTGAAAGCTCTCTTGTTTACGTTAAGCCACCTGTCCAGATCCCAGTGGAATTGTAGGTCTTGTTCCCATGCTTGCATATAGGGGAATTTATCTTTCAGATGGGCAAGCGAGTGATAGATGATGGAAATGCCCCCCTTCTTGTCCCCGGCTGACCACTCCATTGTTCGTAGGGTGAAATTGCGGGGGGAATTGGTTTAGAAGACCAACGTGAGAGAAGGAAGTGCCTGATCTGATGGAATATAAACCGCTCAGTCATTGGTAACTCTAGCTTGCTCACACAATGACTCAGTGTGAGCGGGCCATTAGGGATAAAGAAGTGTCCGATTCGGTACAGTCCCTTATCCGTCCACCATTTGAATGCTTTAATGTTGAGTCCGGGTGGGAAGTCTGGGTTATGGAACAAATGTTCGAGTGGGCGTGTGTCAGAGATAAGGGTTTGGATTTTTTGTAACACGTCCCAAGTGGACAATTCTTGGGATAGTACTGGAGAGAGAATGTGTGGGCGCTGCTGATGAGTGACCCACAGGAGGAAGTCTAGGGTGTATGCAGGGACTGCTAGTCTCTCTATTTGAATCCAGTCTGGTCTCTCACCTGTAGAGTAGACTAGGGACAGCTGGGCCAATCTTGCAGTTTGGTAGTACCAGAAAAGGTTCGGAAGACCCAGGCCTCCCTCTGTTTTAGGTTGGCATATCGTCTTTTGGGATATCCTGGAGCTTTTCTTCCCCCATATAAATTTGTTGATCTTTCTTTGAAACGCCTTAAGGTGTTTGTTATTAATGCGTAACGGGAGTGGTCTAAAAAGGTAGCGGATACGTGGGAAAAGGGTCATTTGAATAGCGTTGATTCTCCCTAGCCAGGAGAGTTCCCCTGTAGACCATGCCTGCATGTCGCTTTCCAGCTTTTTGTACATTGGGGGGAAATTTACTGCGTACAATTGTTCAATTTTTGGTGTCAAGGTAACTCCTAGATATTGGATAGAAGATTCTGACCAAGAGAACTTAAAAGTCGTCTTCAGATGGTCGACTAGCTCCTTAGGTAGCGAGACATTAAGGGCTTGGGATTTTGCATAGTTTACCTGAAGGCCTGAGATTTCAGAGAATTTATCAAGAAGTTTAAAGAGGTTTGGAAGTGAAGTGACCAGTGAGGTGGTAAAGAGGAGGACGTTGTCCGTGAAGAGGCTGCACTTGTGGGTATGGGGGCCGCAAGAGACTCCCTGGATGTTAGGGTTTGAGCGATTCACATTGGCAAGAGTTTCAATCGCTATCGTGAAAATGAGGGGGGATAATGGGCATCCCTGTCTGGTGCCCCGTGCAATTTTAATCGTGGAAGAATGATATCCTTGGAGTCTAATTACAGCAGTTGGGTTAGAGTACAGTGCCTGGATGATACCCCTGAATCGCGTTCCAAATCCCCAAGCTTCTAGTAAACGTGTGATGTAAGGCAAAGAAACTGAGTCGAAGGCTTTTTGGAGGTCTAAAGAAAGGATCATGCCCTTTTGTTTTGAGCCCCCCTCCCAGTTTTATTGGAGAATGGAGATTATGTCTATGGCCCTCCGTATTTGGTCAGGACCCTGACGCCCCGGGATAAACCCTACCTGATCCTTGTGAATGTACTGGTGTATAAATGAGGCTAAGCAGTTGGCGAGTAATTTGTTGAGTATCTTCAGATCATTGTTGATTAAGGAGATGGGTCTATAATTACCCACATCCTCAGAATTATTCGCGGGTTTAGGGATGACTGTAATGAATGCTGCATTCAACCGGGGATCCAGGGGGCCACAGGCCATATATGTGGCCATATATGGGGCTAGCGTTTCGCCGAATGCCTTGTAGTAGGGTACTGAGAGGCCGTCCGGACCAGGGGCCGATCCATTCTTCAGACCTTTAATGACATCTAAAATTTCTTCCGATGTGAAGGGTTCCTCCAGGGAGTCTCTGTGTTCGGGAGATAGAGTTGGGCCTGGGGACTCTGAGAGGAAGTTAGAGATTGTCTCAAACTTGTTTGGAGTTGGTAGAACTTTTGAAAGGCTTTGAGGATCTTATTGGGGTTCGCTGTTGGGGGTTGACCTGCTACCCTGATTCTAGGGAGGGCATGCAACCAAATTCTTGGAGAGAGTTTAGATGCTAGCATGGTACCAATCTTATCTTTTTGGTAATAGAATTTTGCTCCGTCCATCTGATCTGTTTCTCGGCTTGCGCTGTTAGGGCTAAATTTAGGGCTAGTCTAGCTGAGTCCAGGAGATCAATGGGGATTCTACGTGGGTCCCTTTTGTGTTTGGTTTTAAGGACCTTGTAATTTATTTCCAGTTTCTCAATGTCTAGACACCTCTCTTTTTTAATTTGGGGTGACATTTGTATGAGTTTCCCTTGTATGGTTGCTTTATGAGCGGCCCAGAGCGTTTTGGGGGAAATCTCCTCACTGTCATTAATGGAAAAATACTCCTTCGGGGTTTCCTGAACTATAGCGAGTCTGGTTGGGTCGTTTAGTAAAGATTCGTTAAAGCGCCAATTTGGAGATCGAGAGTTTGGTTTCGGCTTGCCAAGGGTCAGGGTGACTATGGCGTGGTCCGAGCTTACCGTGTCAATAATCTTGGCAGATATTGTGCCTGGGATAGTAGTGGGGGAGACTAGAAGGTAATCAATGCGGGCATAGGACTGTTGTGGATGAGAGAAGTGGGTGAAGTCCCATTTGGAGGGGTTTCATTCCCCCAATATGTCCACCAATCTATAATTGTATAATAATTTGGCAATTCTAAGGCTTGCTTTGGTTGGGCGGGTTAGTTGGGTTGTTTTGGGCCTCCTTTTATCTAAGCTTTGGTCAAATGCTGAATTGGAGTCACCTCCAAAGATGACCGTTCCTTCCAGTAATGGGCTGACAACTCTGAGCATGTTTTGAAAAAAGAGTGCTTGCCCTTTATTTGGGGCATAGTAGGCTACTAGGGAGTAGATGTGGCCCTCTATGGAGCCTTTAACCAGTAAGTATTTTCTGTAATCAGAGATCCATGTGAAGTTGCAGTTTTTGGAGAATAGGATCGCCGTCCCTCGGGTTTTATCCGGGGCGTTGGCAAGGTAAAAAAGGGAGTATTGGGAGTGTAGGAATCTGGGACTGTACCGAGTGGGGAAGTGGGTCTCCTGGACCATGATAATATCCAGCTTAAGGGTTTTGTATTGATTGAGCACTTTCCTTCTCTTAATTGCTGAGTTCAGGCCTTGGGCGTTATGTGTGGCTATTTTAAGGTGTGGAATATTGTGATCTGCATGGGGAGACAGGGGGAGGGCAGTTGCCTCACCATCATCACTTACCTAATGTAGCCAATTCGAAACACGCGTCCTCTGGTGTTGGTGACACTGTAAGCTTTGTAGCATCTGGGGGGTGAGGGCCATCCACCAGTGTTTAGCTAAAAAACAATAAGAGATTAGAGGGAGAATAAAGAAGGAAAAAGAGGAAAAACAAAGGGTGGTCTCCATAGAGACCCAAGGGGCGTGGTTGGGAAGGAACCAACCAGGCCCCTAAACAAAGAAGTACCCCGGTCCCTAGTGCGACACAGAGTCTCTATCCCGTGAGCACGGGAAAACTGAGCCCGGGGGGGTAGTCAAGCGTGCGGGGGATCCGCCCCAGGTCCCGCCGATCCACTACTGCATATATAGCGTAAATTTAACTAGACCAACTAATTAACACTTCTTAAAACAATTAAACCCAAAAGTATCTTTTTCCGGACTAGCTTCCGCCCCTTAGTAGGGGATTAGGCAGCCCCTGGTTTTTACATTTCCCCCTAAGTGAACTCCGACCAATACCCCCTCTCTGGAGGCCTCAAAGGAGATCCCCATCCGGGGGTCCGACCGAGGGAGGGAAGGTGCTCACTTCTAACGTGAGGAACCCAGAGATGGGGGTAAGGTAGGAGTTCAAGTGGCAGTCTTCCTAGCAAAAAAGTTGGAGTCTCTGCTGTCTTGTGGGGGAGAAGGTGGGTATCGAGCAAGGCTCGTCTGCAACGTTACATTCTCCATGTGAGTAGATCTGCCAATCTTCTCAGAAGGATCTGCAAGAGTTAATGTTAAGGGGAGTTCATCCCTATGTTCAGAATTTAACAGGAACTAGAAGGCAACTGGAACAAGAGGCATCTAGAAATGAATCCACAGGTTTTAAGGATGCAGTGTCCACACTGTGGGGACGATCCCCTCTGTGGAGTCACGAGGGCAAAGAGAAGTAGCAGGGACTTCGGCCCAAATGGATGCTCTTAAGGAGGTTTAACTTCCTTCACTCTCTTGGGTTTAGCTTGGGACCACAGGGCTGTGATCGGGCTTGATGGTTGGGGTCTTTTGGAGGAGCTCGCCGGGGAGATGGAGCAGTCCATAGCCGCTTCCTGGGTGATGATCTTAAGGTTGAGAAGTAACTTTTCGACTTCTGGGAAGTTGGAGAAGGAGAGTGTCTTGCCCTTCCAGATGAATTTAGTGGCAAAGGGGAAGGCCCACCAATATTTAATGTTATTTTTGGATAAGGCCAGGAGAAGTGGCTTGAGGGCTCTTCGTCGTTGGATTATGGATGGGGAAATGTTTGCAAATATTTGGATTTGGTGGCCTTGGCAGGATAGTTGGGGGTTGTTGTGGGAGAGCTTCATTACTTCCTCCTTGATGGCATAAAAGTGTGGCTTTACTATTATATCCCTCAGGGATCCGTCCCTCCTGGGGGGGCCTAAGGATCTGTGGGCTCGATCCAGCTCCATACGGTGTTCTGGGATCCCTGGGATTAGATTTTGGAGTAAGTGCCACACTGCGTCAGGGGTGTCTGTTATGGACTCTGGGAGACCGCGTACTCTAAAGTTGTACCTTCTCGAGCGGTTTTCCAGGTCATCTATTCTGGAAAGAGCTATGTCTAGCTGATTCTGGAGGACTTGGATATTATCTGTGTTTTGGTTCATCCTGGAGACTGTCACGTCAACCTTGTGTTCTATGGCCTCTATTCTGCAACCCAGAGCCTGAAAGTCTGTGCAAATTTCTCCTGTAATTTTGGCTGCTGTTGCGGCCAGGCCTTTTTCCAATAGATCAGCAAAGCGATTGAACATATCGGTCATCTGGTTGTTTAAGCCCCGTTGTAAAGTCCTAGCTCTGGGTCCAGAGAATAGAGTCTGGGGAGTTGTAGGCCTGAGCAGGCCCGTCTGGCGTGCGGGCAATGAGGGATTCTGTGGAGGCCGGTGAGGGGGTCATTGTGTGTGGGGCAGTCCCAAGATACACTGGGGGGTAAGGCAGGATAGCAGATGGCAGGGGAGAGCACTTGCCTGAGGTCTTTTTCTCCCTCAGCACATGTGGCGAGCGTGCTTTCTGCAGCGGCCATCTTGGTACACCCGGGATTGGCCTGATCCTTAAAATGGGACTTCAGACTCCTTCTTGCAGGCGGTCCGGGCATCCAGTGTAGTCCTGGGGTGTTCTGGGCTTCAGCTGGGGTGGATTGGCCCGTCTAGTCATGCTAGAAGAAGCGGTGTGGGCGCCGGTTTGCTGGGGCGGTGCGGAGCTCCTGGCTTAAGCGGCCATCACGGAGCTTTGCGCATGATAGAGTCCAATTTTTAAGTATTGCTCTCCTTGCAGCGAAAAGACAGAGGAGGATCCAATCCCTGGGAGGATGGGCCGTAGCAGGGGAGGACCATGTCAAGAGTTGTTTGTCCCAGTATCGAAAGATCAATAGTAGTGGATCTTTGGGGAGGTGAAGTAGGGTAACACTTGGATGAAGAGTATGATCTGGTCCCAGAATGCAGAAATGTAGGTGCAAGACCAGAATCTGTACCTACTCCTACCTCTCTTAACCTACTCTCACAGGCAAAACCCACAGGCGGAATAGGCTTCCCCAACTTCAAATTCTACGATTATGTAGGGATGAGCCAAACACCCCCCCCGGTCCGGTTCGCACCAGAACATGCGAACAGACAAAAAGTTCAGGGCGAACATCCGAACATAATTAAAGTCTATGGGACTCGAATATGAAAAATCAAAAGTGCTCATTTTAAAGGCTTATATGCAATGTTATTGCCCTAAAAAAGTGTATGGGGACATGGGTCCTGCCCTAGGGGACATCAATGAAATTTTTTTTTTTAAATCGATCGTTTTTTAAGGAGCAGTGATTTTAATAATGCTTAAAGTGAAAAAAAAGAAAAATTCCTTTAAATATTGTGCCTGGGGGATGTCCTTAGTCTGTGTGTAAAAGGGCGCATCTCTGTAAGGTGTAGAACATAGCCAGAGCAAAATGACATTTTCATAGAAAAAATTGCCATTTAAAATCACAGCTGTAGTGTATTGCCGGTTCCCATCAATACACAAAAAAATCACTGAAAAGTGGCTCTTCGGGTCTGGTTTGGACGTTAAGGGGAACCCCACGCCAAAGTAAAAAAAAATATGACGTGCAGGTCCCCCTAAAATCCAAACCCGACCCTTATTCGAGCATGCAGCCATGGCCGGTTAGGATGGGGAGGCAAGCGAGCACCCCCTCCTCCTGAACCGTACCAGGCTACATGCCCTCAACATGGGGAGTATGGGTGCTTTGATGGAGGGGGGGCTCTGCCCCCCCACCTCAGAGCACCTTGTCCCCATGTTGATGGGGACAAGAGCCTCTTCACCACAAGCCTGGCCGGTGCTTGTGGGGGTCTACGGGCGGGGGGGCTTATCGGAATCTGGAAGCCCCCTTTAATACATTGTACCCCTACCCATTCACCAAAAAAGGAGTGAGTAAAAAAAAACAATAGGCAGTTTTTGACAAGTCCTTTATTTTGTAAAATAGCTTTCTTCTTTCTTCTTTCTTCCTCCATCTCCTGCTGGCCCGGTCCTTCTTCTGGTCTTCTTCTTTTAGTCTTCTTGCTTCCTCTCTTCCTCTTCAAACTTCACCTTCATCTTCCTTCTTCTTTCCCCACCGCCGGGCTCTCTGCTGCTGCAGTCCGGCCCCTGCGCGTCTTACCGGGCGGTCTTCACTATGACAGTTCCTTTATAAGAAGGGGCGGGGCCTCCGGTGACGTAAATGGGTGACCTGACCCCTCTGACATCACATGACGTCAGAAGGGGGAGGGTTCACTCAGTTACGTCACTGAGTGACCCCGCCCCTTCTTATAAAAGTACTGTCGTTGTGAAGACTGCCCATTTGGCAAGATGCGCAGGGGCCGGACTGCAGCAGCGAAGAGAGCGGCGGCGGGGAAAGAAGATGAAGATTGAAGATGAAGAGAGGAGACAAGAAGACTAAAAGAAGAAGAAGAAGAAGAAGAAGAAGAAGAAGAAGAAGAAGAAGAAGAAGAAGACCAGAAGAAGGACAGGGCCAGAAGAAGATCGAGGAAGAAAGAAGAAAGAGCTATTTTACAAAATAAAAGGACTTGTCAAAAACTGCCTATTGTTTTTTTTTACACTACACTCCTTTTTTGGTGAATGGGTAGGGGTACAATGTACCCCAAACCTATTCACATGGGGGGGGGTCGGGATCTGGGGGCCCCTTCATTAAAGGGGGTTTTTAGATTCTGATAAGCGTCCTGCCCGCAGACCCCCACAACCACCGGCCAGGGTAATGGGGATGAGGCCCTTCTCACCATCAACATGGGGACAAGGTGCTTTGAGGGCAACCTCAAAGCATCCTCCCCATGTTGAGGGCATGTGGCCTGGTATGGTTCGGAGGGGTGGGGGCGCTCACTCGTTCCCACCCCCTCTTGCCATGCCAGGGCTGTATGCTCGGATAAGGGTCTGGTTTGGATTTTGTGGGGGACCCCATGCCATTTTTTAATTTGGTGCGGGGTTCCCCTTAAAATCCATACCAGAGCTGAAGGGCCTGGTTTGGATTTTGGGGGGAACCGCACTGCATTTTATTCTTTAATTTTTGCACAGGGTTCCCCTTAAATTTCATACCAGACCTGAAGGGCCTGGTTTTTATTTTGGAGGGAACCGCACGTCAGTGTTTTGTTTATTTTGGTGTGGGCCCTATTGTTGTAAATTAGTTAAAAAATTGTGATAAAATCCCCCAGTCAAACAGGTGGTGAAAAATTGGGCCTTGGGTGCTGGTGGTGCCAAAACATTGTAACCCCTTGCAATTACTCTTGTTGGACGGAGGAACTGGCCTGAAGTTGTAAATTAGTTTACAAATTGTGACGAAAGCCCCCAGTCAAGCAGGTGGCGAAAAATTGGGCCTTGTGTGTTGGCGGTGCCAGAACACTGTAACCCCTTGCAGTTACTCTTGTTGGACGGAGGAACTGGACCTGAAGTTGTAAATTAGTTTACAAATTGTGATGAAAGCCACCAGTCAAACAGGTGGCCAAAAATTGGGCCTTGTGTGTTGGTGGTGCCAGAACACTGTAACCCTTGCAGTTACTCTTGTTGGACGGAGGCCTGATGTAAATTATTTTAAAAATTGTTACGGCATGCCCCTGTAAATCAGGTGCAGAAAAATTGGGCCTTGGGTGTTGGTGCCCTAAATACAACTTATAGTTCTAGATTATGGACAGAAGGAATAGGAGCAGTGGCAGTCTTCAAGGGATCCCAGATCCCTAGCAAATTTAATCAGTTGCACCAGCATCAGGGGCTTGATAGCTGCTGATTCATTTTTATAAATGTGAGCCTATTAACTGAGTCTGTGGACAGGCGCACTCTTTGATCGGTTACGAACCCTCCAGCAGCACTAAATGTCCTTTCAGAAAGCACGCTGGATGCAGGACAGGCCAGTAGCTCAATTGCATATTGAGCAAGTTCCGGCCAATGGTCCGTCCTCAAGCCCCAGTAACTATAGTGAATGCTCAGTTGGAAAGGTCTCCAAGTCTGCTCTTGCCCCTATATTCCTGCACCATACAATGCAGACGCTGACGATGGTTGCTTGAACCTATCAGGTCTGGGTGCTGAGGACTGAAAATTTTTTAAAGGCATCGCTCAGCCGGCCACCTTCTCCACCACTCTGCCTCTGAACGACCAAAACATCAGAAACACATTGTCCAGGGCCAGCAGCAGGACATGGTAAACTCCCAGGGTCTGGAAAGGCATTGCACAAACTTTTCTTCAAGGTATCCTAAAGATGCTTCATCCTCTGCACCCTCTGCGCAGGCAGGATGAGTTCTGCAACTTTACCCTTGTAACGTGGATCAAGAAGGGCTGCCAGCCAGTAATTCCTCTCCTTGATACCACGAATCCTAGGGTCTTTTCGCAGGCTTTTCAGAATCAGAGAGCCCGTGCAGCGTAAGTTTGAGGAGGCATGAGTGTCCTCTGGGTCACTGAGGGTGACATTATCAGCAACTCCCTCCTCCCAGCCACGTAAAACTCCTTGGGTTTCTGGGGCCTGAAAGTCATGATCCCTTGAAGACTTCTGCGTATTATACTCCACATCCATGCTGACACGATCCTCCTCCTCCCGCGGGTTTGGCGGCTCTGTAGGAATGCTCTCTGCATAAAGGAGGCCTTGAGAGGGAAGGAAATCCTCCTCTTCCTCCCTCTGTTCTGCCTCAAGTGCCCTGTCCATGATTCCACGAAGCATGTGCTCCAGAAGGAATATTAGTTGGACAGTGTCACTGATGCATGCATTGTCACTGCTCACCATCCTTGTGGCCTTGTCAAATGGTGACAGGACAGTGCATGCATCCTTGATCATTAGCCCCTGACGTGGCAAAAAAAAAAGCCAAGCTCCCCTGAGCCTGTCCTGGTGCCATGCTCATTGATGGCCCTCTGCTGTGCATGCAGTCACTGCAGCATTGCCAAAGTTGAGTTCCAACTGGTAGGCATTTCACAAATGAGGCAGTTGTTGGACAGGTTGAATTCCCGCTGGATGTCAGCCAGCTGGGCACTGTCATTGTATGAACGCCGGAAATGACCACAGATTTTACTGGCCTGCCTCAGGATATCTGGTAAGCCTGGGCACCTGGTCAAGAAACACTGCACCACCAAATTCATGACATGTGCCAAGCATGGAATATGTGTCAAGTGTCCCAGTCGGAGGACACAGAGAAGGCTGGTGCCATTGTCGCATACAACCATTCCTGGCTCAGCTGCCATGGCGTCGACCACATCTGAGCCTGCCTCCACAGAGCTGAAAGAATCTCTTCCCCAGTGTGGCTCCTGTCCCCAAGACAGGCTAACTCAAGCACCGCATGGCATCTTTTAGCCTGACTGCTTGCATAGCCCCTTGAATGCTTACGGAGCACTGCAGGTTCAGAGAACAATTCTGCAGAAAAGGCCACAGAGGTAGAAGAAGAAGAGGGGGTGGAGGAGGAGGCGGATGTGGAAAAATCGCCACCAGCTTTTTGGAGGTGTGGTGGTGGAACTATTTCCAAAACTGAACCCTGTAATGCATTCTTCCCAGCTGCCAGCAGAGTTACCCAGTGCACTTTGAATGAAAAAGTAACGTCCCTGACTGTGCCTGCTGGACCATGAGTCAGTGGTAATATGAACCCTGCTGCTGACCGCACTGTTCAACGAGGCCAAAACATTGCCTTCCACATGAGGGTAGAGAGCTGGAATGGGTTTACGTGAAAAGAAATCTCTTTTGAGAACATGCCACTGTGGGACAGCACATTCCACAAATTCACAAAAGGAGGCAGAGTCTACCGGCTGAAAAGGCAGCAGTTGGAGTGCTAGCAATTTGGCCAAGCTAGCATTAAGACGCTGAGCATGTGGATGGCTGGGACTGTATTTCTTTTTACGGTTCAGCAACTGGGGTAGGGATATTTGCCTGCTGAATTCACCTGGTGGTGTACTGCTAGCAGATTGCTGGCTGCAAGGACTAGTTGTGGCACGCATTGCTACACCTTCATTCCTCTCAGTGCAGGTTTTGGAGGGGACTGTAGGTATAGTAGGGGTTGAGATGCCAGATGAGGAGCAAGGGGGAGTCCGCCTTGTTTTCTGGTGTGGGTTCTTCAGGTACTCTTGCCAACAGACTGCATGGCTGCTTATCATATGTCTTGTCAAGACAGTAGTACCCAAGTGGCTGGAGTCCTGGCCGCACTTGACCCGCTTCAGACATAGTTTGCAAATGGCAACGGTACAATCTACTGCACATGTGCTGAAAAATGCCCACACCAAAAAAATTTTGGAAGTCGGTGGGGAGGCAGTAGCGCCCTGCACCTGTGAAGCTCTGTGGGCTGATGCAATTGGGTGGCTGCCCTTAAGCTGGCCCCTGGAGGACACCCTGCCTTGTTGGAGTTGGGCCTCCTCCTCCTCCTCATTTTTCTCCTCTCTTCTCTCAGGCACCCAAGTACAGTCCGTGTCCTCATCATCCCCTCCCTCCTCGTCACTGGAGCAAACTTAGCAGTATGCTGCAGCTGGGGGAACATGGCTGCTAGTTTCTTGTCCTTTTGCGGCACCCCCTGTCTCTATGCTCACACTACTCCTTTCCTCAACCTAGGAACCAACACATCCAACAGCAGAAAAAAAGGACAAGCATGACCCGCCTGCAGAGGACGCACCACGTCCGCCACCTTTCACTGAAGGCACAGAGGCTGCTTGCCCTCTTTTAGTGGCCTGGGAGCGTCTGCCTCTTCTTTGAGGCCTTCCTGACATGAGTTTTTTTTTTGTTTTTTTTTTAGCATCGCACTACACTGTACTATATACCATACACCCCCGAATGCAGCGATATATAGTTTAAGCTCAATACACTACGTCTATATCTGTATACACTAGACTGTATATATTTGAAGACAACACGCCCAGTAGTGTGCTATATACCATACACCCCCAAATGCACCAATATATAGTGCACACTCAACACACTGTGTATATATATATATATATATATATATATATACACACACACATACATACATACATATACCAGGCTGTATATATTTTAATAAACCACGTCAAGTGAACTATATACCTTATGTACAGATATATAGTGCACACTCAATATGCTGTGTGTGTGTATATATATATATATACATATGTATATATATATATATATACACACATATATATATATATATATATATATATATAAAACAGGCTGTATATATTTTAATACACCTATACACACATATATATATATATATAT
>BLSH010072866.1:224909-248696 GCA_018402905.1 Glandirana rugosa | reverse complement strand
CAACCCCCGCCCGCCCGCAGTGTCTGTGTGATAAGCGGCAACCCGCCCCTTCCCCATAGTAAGATAAAGGGGAGAGGTGCGGGGCGGCAAAGTGCCGCTCCTCTTGAACTGCCGCCTGGGACCCATGGTCCCACTTGGTCCCATGGTAGGGCCGGCCCTGATCGGAGGAAGAACAAAAGGAGAAGACAGCGGAGAAGACCCTGCAAAAGAGCAGAAGAAAGCATGAAGAGGGAGAAGACCCCACAAAAGAGCAGAAGAAAGAAGACACCGGGGAGGGAAGAAGAGACACCGGGGAGGGAAGAAGAGACATGGTAAATATTTTAAAAACCTGTGTAGTGTGTTTTTTTTGCCCCCTTTTTTTAGGTGAATGGGTAGGGGTATGTACCCCATATTCCTTCACATGGGGGGGCTGGGATCTGGGGGGCCCCTTTTTAAAGGGGGCTCCTAGATTCCGATAAGCCCCCCACCCATAGACCCCGACAACCACTGGCCAGGGTTCTCAGGAAGAGGCCTTTGTCCTCATCAACATGGGGACAAGGTGCTTTGGGGTGGGTGAAGTGCGCCCCTGCCCCAAACCACCCCCCATGTTGAGGGAATGTGACCTGGTATGATTCAGGAGGGGGGCACTTGCTCGTCCCCCTCCTGTCCGACCAGGCTGCATGCCCGGATAAGGGTCTGGCATGGATTTTGAGGTGACCCCCATGCACTTTTTTTATTTAATTTTGGTGTGGGGGTCCCCTCCGAATCTATACTAGACTCTAGGGTCTGGTATGGATTTGGGGGGTGCACACATAAATTTTCCATTTTGGTGCAAGGTTTCCTTAAAATCCAGACCAGACCTGAAGGGCTTGGTATGAATGGAGGGGGGAACCCACGCCGTTTTTGGCTGGGTTTTTGATTAGCTGGATTTTGGAATTCCACACTATAATATTGAATAATTACATACCATTGCATGTATTTGAAGAGTTAAAATTCTGGAATCAACCAAAATGATGTGCATTGGATAATTATGCCTGCTGACTACAATGCTAGTTTTTAGGAGGTGATACCACCAGGATTCAAACTCAGACCATCAAGTTTTGAATGTAGGACAACATACCACTACGCCACAGACCATGGCACACTCATACATAGAAAATACAATTATTAATGTTGGATTCTTTTCATTCTATACAATAAAGTATTGCATTTGAGAAATTAATATTTAATAATAATAATTATTTAAAACTCTCCGCCTCGATGGGAGGGCTCCCGCTGTATGCGCTCTGTGCACTTTGTCAGTTCTTTTCTAGGCAAGGGCGGGACCACCTGAGTATGTAACCCGGGGCCGTGTCCCCTCTGACATCATGTGGTGGCATGTGATGTCAGAAGGGGCAGAGTACAATTCTCCAGGTCCTGACTAGAGTAAGGATTTGGGCACTATCCGTTGCCTGGATGCTATAGTAAACTTGAGTTTGGGAGTATTTTGCCACCGGCGCTATTGTGAATACCATTTTAGCACTATTTACCGTGATTTGCAGCATTTTAGAGCTATTTACTGCGATTGTGGTATTTTTACTGCTATTTTGTGGCCAGCACTATAGTAAAAACCCCACTGTGCCCTGTACAATGATATTATAGGGGTATCCACTTTTTGTCCATCGTGCATGATTTTAATTGGCTGATAATACCATGATGGTTTTCAGATTTTAAAGATATCAAATAAATGTTATTTTTATATATATTCCTACGTGGCGTTAAAGTCCATTATTATTTTCATTGTTATGCATCTTTAGTTGGGAATAAATAGTAAAGAATTTCCTGTAATTTTTCCCAGCACAACTTTTACATAATATGAGCACCCGTATATACACTATTTCCTGGTGCTTCCATGGCAGCATACCTGTGACATGCTCCACCTTGGCTTCTCCCTCAGGACCAGTGAATAGTATAAAAGAAAAGGGCTAGTGCCTTCCCAGCATTCTCCTTTTTTCTTCATACCTCATGGTCAGTGAATGGTGGTCGAAAGTCCTTACTGCTGCAGTCGGCAGCTTCCATTTGGGTTCGGCCTCTCCCGAATGCAGTCCCTTGTCTTGGGCCGCTATAAGAGCTAAATAGCAAGGGAGTCCCTTCTGTGGGTCTTTTGGGACAGCAGTTGTCTCTTAAGCAGGAGTACCTATCTGCTTTTATATACTGGCATTTGCTCAGGCTTGCAGCAAAGAAAGCAGCTGTATCTAATTTTCACTTTGCCTTACCCTTCCAGGTCTCTCTCCTGTCATTCATTCCCTCTCACTTCCTTTCCTTAAGGTACATAGTATAACTGGGTGCTAACATTTATAGGTAAGTTGACCCAGGGAATATTTGATTGCCTTTCGGGGGGTCAGGAAGGAATTTTTTCCCCCGCTGTAGCAAATTGGATCATGCTTTCCTGGGGTTTTTGGCCTTCCTCTGGATCAACTGTGGGTATAGGACTGTGTTTCTGGGATTGTATGATCCCTTTTGTTTTTGTGCAGAAAAAGCAGCAATATTTTTTTTTTAGCTTATCCTTCCTTCCCGCCTGTCATTCATTACATCTCACCTTTCCTTCTTCTCATCTTGCTTTCCTTTTCTATCTACATTCCCTGCCGCACCCCCCACCCCTTTAGTTTGTATCTTTGTTTCCCTGGCACTTAGTGGGCGCCGCACGGCTTTTATGAGTCCTTCAGCATCTCCTGGCCGCTCTGTGCATGCGCGGACGTCAGGAGCCAGCTAGGGGGCCGGACTGAATCGGACGAGTCCCTGGTGCCCTTGACCATGCATGAGCGGTTTGACCTTCCCTGCTCCCGTTGATATAACTGTCACTAACTTCCTTATTTCCTATAGCTGTTTTTTTCTGCCCACTGCTCAGGAGCTGTACACCACCCGACCAAGACCCTCTCCAACATTTATGGTAAGGACCATTGTCCAGGTAAGAAAAAAAAAAAGAGAGCACTTATGCTGGTACTTTTATGTATTTCAGCCATGTACGCCAAAAGAGGTCAAAGTGGACATCAAGGCAACATATAAAAGCCCCAACCAGCAGACCATCCAGATCAGGATATCATGCAAGCGGCAAAAGTGCATCTGTGGAAAGTCACAGTGCTTCATGTTTACCAATTCTCAAATGCCTGAAAATGCAGACCATGAGGGGCCATCCCATTGCCAAATGAACTGTTCTGTAATAGCTGCTTTGGGCTTTGTTTCCACTGGTGCAACTTGTCGTGCGACTTTGGCAGGGTCGCATGACAGATCACCGACCATTGTGTTTAGGGGCACCCGTTCCCATATATGCAACTTTGAAGGTTAGCAACATTGGCAAGACTCCTGCACTTAAAGTCGCATTGAGGTCGCACTCCAAATCGTGTGACTACAGGAGTCACAAAAGTGGAAACCGAGGCTTAGACGCTATCTAGCAAACAGGGAGTTAGACGGTTAACAGATAACAAACCTACTCAAAGGAGGTGCAAGGGTTTCATATTGGAATGAACAACAGCAGTTCCAGTGCAGCAATTAGCTCAACCTCCTCCAGAGATGTTAATTCTTTCCAGCCCATTCTTGAGAGAATCCTCTCACCACGCAGCCAGTATCCCTCCTAGACATCGGGATGATAGTGGCCATTTAAGGATAGCTCAGAGGAGCTCGACCCTTGGACATTAACTCTTCCTTAGTTCAGTCCTATGTCCAAGCTATAGGGTCAGCTATTGGCTGGGAACACTACGTCTGAGAGGTCAAAGATTTGCCTCCCATTTCGAAGGGAACAGATTTCCTTCTTTCCCCTGGGGGATATCAGAGATGTCATTGGAAAAAAATACCTTTTTTTTTTCCCCCTCATTTGCCTAGGAAAATGCATCCACTGTCAGAACAAGATTCTGCAATACCAGATGGTCCACCAGAGGTAGACACAGCAGTAGCAAGGAATTCCATCTCACCAATCGATGATGCAGCCTCAATGGAGGTTTAGGTAAACGAAAGGAGCTTACCAAATGGTGGGCAAACGCCTGGAAGCCAGCAATTGCCTTAACTGTATCCAAAGCCATGGACCAAAAATGGGGAAACAGTGATTCTGCAATGTCCCTAGAGAAATTATTGGCAAAACTTGGGGTGAATTTATAGCTCTCAGCAGAATTCACTGGTGAGACAGCAATGATACATTTCAATACTTCGCAGAATCAATGTCACTTCTTGTAATAGCAATACAGACATTGTGGTTAGAACTACGGACAACTGACACTGCTTCGGAACAAAGTCTATTTATTCCAATGGTACCCGTTCAAATTGGTGCGACCAAAAAAAAGGTTTTTGCACTACTTTGTTCCGACTTTTGATGCAACTTTGGTCTAGAGAGTGTAAAGTTGGATCAGGGCTGCACTTGCGGTCGCACTGCGATGTATCACTCAAAACTGCGTGACTTTGGGGTCGCAATAGTGGAAACCTAGCCTAATTACTTTGGTTGGTAAAGCACTCTTTAAAGAAAGGTTACAGAAAGCTATTTCTGTCACAGGAAAAAGTCAGCTTAAACTCGCAGAACATCAGAATTAGACGTACCCAGGGTTTCAGGAATGCTTACTCGCATGCACCCATACTGTAACCGTTACAGAAGTACCTGGGTTTTTCGATCAAATAGGTCCTTCTACAATTCCAGAGCCTCCCCTTCAGACACTTCTTTCAGAGCCCTCATGGGGGCACGGATCACTATTCAAGCTTCTCTATGAGAACTGGGTCGCAGTTCTTATCACTAACGAGATGATATCCACCTCTTATCAAAGATCCAGCCCAGCTAGTGGAACACAATTGGAGGCTGTAGCCTACACTATCAAGATATGGCTGGATGGTAATTCATCAAAGGAGTCATCTTTTCTGCAGTTTAGATGCCTTATTCAATACCGCAAATGGGATGATGTCAGAAGGTGTGGGCTATCATTCAGAAAATAAGGAGAGGACATGGTCCTACCTAACAGCCTTGAGCTAACTCAACTTAATAGGGTTTTCTTTTGTCTACCTATATCCAGAGGATCCCATGGACATATGGATTCCTCAGGCACCTTTATCTAGAATTCCTGAAGCAATCAAGCAAGCCATCTATCCCCGTCCATATATCAAACAAGTTTGATGCACAGGGGTCTGCACTAGTGGACAAAGAGGGAGATACTTGTAAAGCCACATCCATTAAGGCATGTCTTCTGGTCCACAGTTTCCACAGGCGCCAATGCAATAGACTCGGAGGCACATTGCAATCAGATGTTGGTTCAATAGAGATGGGCGTTCGATACAGCAGACATCATCGCAAACATCCTGGAGATCCAGACGGCTTATCTCGCATTGACAGCGTTACTCTCTCAGATCAAGTACAAGTGAGTTCTGATTTGCATAGACAATAGAGCCACAATATCATACATACATCACCAAGGCGGAACCCACAGCAGTTCCTTACTGGGGGAAGTGGACCTAAGAATAGTCTATCTTCCAGCCCACGTAAAACACAGAGGCCAATCACCTATACCAAGGATTCTCGGATCCCAACGGGTAGTCCCTAAAACTGAAGTTATTCAGTTGGATTGTGGGCCAGTGGGTCTTTCCCAAACTGCATCCTTTTGCTACAGCAAGCAATACCAAGCTGCAGAGGTTTATTTTGCATCTACCTCACCCTTGGGCAGAAGCAATAAATACCCTGTCAAGTCCTTGGGCATGCAATATAATTTAGGCCTCCTCCAGCCTCCTACCTCAACAATTGTCATGAGACTTATCAATATCAACAATAACGGTGATAACAGCCCTGCCATATTTACAGGAAAACCCATGATTCCCTAGGGCCTGCGGTAAATATTCCTCTGATACCCTTTCTTCTGGCTCAAGGCATCACACTCATCAGAATCTTCACATTAGGATCTTTAAATCTTAATCATTCGGATGTTCCTTTAGAGTTGTTTCTTTTCAAATATTTTTATTAGAGTAAGTTTCACAGTACAGAAAGGAAAAGGGGAAAAACAAAAGGAAACACATACGCATATGTAGCACTGGATTACACATAAATCCTTGCTTCAAGAATACAGCTGATTATGTGGACAACTAACTTTTCCATAAACCAGATACAGTCTGCTCAGTATAGAAATATGCCTCTAACAGCTTTATGTTCTCATGCACTCTTCTACAACAGCAATAGTTCTCTATGTATAAATGTGGCTTGTCTCACCACGTGCTCTTTGGGTGCTCTGCACCCCCATCTCCCCCGATCTCTCTAGTGGCCGGGTAGATGGGAGGGCGCGGGCCCCCCCCAGTATAACACCTGGGTATCACAAAGTATGTAGTTCAGAACTGGGTTAGGTTCCTTTCATGGATCCAAGCTTCCCATTTTTGTTCATAGCTTTTGCATGAGTGATTTTTACCCGCAAGATGCTTCTTGTAAATATAGTTGGTGTCTACTCTGTGTTTAACTTCCTCTATGTAGGGACTGTAGTTTGTTTCCATTTGATAGTTATGGACAGTAATATATGTGATATGATTGTGCGGTGTTTGGGGAATTGTTCTAATTGGATTCCAAATAAGGCCATTTGCAGGCTCAGGGTCACAGAGGCTCCAGAAGCTCTTAATAGCTGCACTTGACCATAGTATGTGGTATAAGTCCCCTGCTATGCCCCATTGTCACCAACACCTAGGTGAAGTGTCCAGGAAGATCTGGTTGAATTTTGTTGGTGTCTTGTATCCTCTGTACACTGTTTTTATAATGTTTTCTCAGTGATAAGTTTTTAACGATTTGTACGTTGCTTTATTCCATTCTGTGATAGCGTATTCTTTTTTTAGTTCCTTTTCCTAACTAGTGATCTGAGGTGCTTTGGTCATGTTATATTAAAAGTTTAATTGTTTATAAATCCAGGAGATTCCTCCTTTGGGGTCTGTTACATTGTGGAGAAATGATCACATGGCCTCATTAACTTTAACGCTAGTGGAAGGGGAGGATTTATGCAAATGTCTTATTTGAATGGATTGAAAGGTATTGGTCCCAGTGCTTGCCGAGAAAGAAGGGATTAAATATTCTTATGCTTCAGAGATGGCTATTATTTTGGAGGGTTTGTTGTCTGGTACCCCCTGTAGGGTGTAATGCCAGGCTTCTACTGTTGCTGCTATGGTAGTGGATGTGGGCACTTGCAGCTTTTGTCGGGTGGAGCAAAGTGACACATCTATTGTTAGGAGTGGGCATAAGCCCATACGTTTTATACAAATATAGGTTGGGTAGGCTTACTCTGCCTTGCTCTTTACTTCTGCATAGGGTTGTGCGTGCTATTCTAGGTTTGCCTGTGTTCCATATATAGGAGGTCAAATATTTATTGATGGTGGTGAATAATTTGGTTGGGAGTTTTATTGGGATAGTGCTGAAGAGATAGAGTTGTTTGGGCAGGGATAGCATCTTAAATGCCGCGATTCGTCCGAGCCAAGGGACTTCAGATTTTCTATAGGTTAGGAGGTTGACTTCATAAAGTTTTGATATGGGTGAGATGAGTCTAATCCCTAGGTAGTCTATGGTTTTGTTGCCCCATGAATATGGGAATTCTTTTTTCAGGGATTGCATAGATGCTGCTCCAATGTTAATGGGTAGAATGGAGGATTTAGTGATATTGATTTTATAATACGATATTTTCCCAAAGTTTACAATCTCTTCTTGTACTGCTTTCAAAGAGGGGGGCTACATCGGTTGGAGTTAAGAGGACATAGTCCGCAAAGAGCTCAATTTTGTGATTGTAGTCCGCTATTTTTAGTCCCTGTATGTGGGGGTTTTGCCTTATGGCATCTGCTAATGGTTCCATGACAAGGGTGAAAATAATTGGGGATGGTGGACACCCTTGTCTGGTCCTATTTGTGATTCCAAATGGGTCCGACAAGGTGTTTGAGGTGTACACTTGGGTTGAGGGGCTAGAGTAAAGTGCTGATATTGCATTAAAAATGAGGCCTTGAATGCCGAATTTAGATAGGGTGGCACTGAGGTACCCCCAGTGTACCCGGTCGAAGGTCTTCTCGGCGTCAAGGGCCAAGAAGGCTGCCAGTGTTTCCTTGGATCCTAAGATTGTGAGACGATCACTCATTCTTCTGGTGCCGTCAGATGCCTGTCGGCCCTTAACGAAGGCTACCTGGTCTTTGTTTGTTTATAAAGGAGGGGGTTATGTCTGATAATCTTTTGGCTATGATTTTTGAGAAAATTTTTAGGTCCGTGTTAAGGAGTGGAATTGGGCAGAAATTGTGGGGCGAAGTTGGTTCTTTTCCTTGTTTTGGCAGAGTAACTATAATTGCTTTTAGCATTTCTTCTGTTAGGGAGCTGGTGGTTTCATTGTATAGTTTTTGTAAATATCGGACCAAGGTGTGTTGGCGTGTTTTATAGTATTCAGCTGATAGGCCATCCTCTCCTAGGGATTAGTTATTAGGGAGGGCTTGGATAGTTTATGCAATTTCCTCTGCAGTTATGGGAGAGTTTAATTCACAAAGTGATTCTTTGGACATAGTAGGGAGATGTAGGGCGGTTAGGTATTGTTTGAGGGCATCATTGTTGGGCTGTGCAGTATTGGGGTCCGATTGGAGGCTGTAGAGGGATTGGTAATAGTCTCAGAATGGGCTTGATATCTCTTTTGGGTGAGTGATTTTGGGTTTAGTAGGTATGTTATCGCATTTTTCACCTGTCTTGTTTTTAATTGTTTGGCTAATAGTTTGCCTGCCTTATTTCCTTGTGAATAGTAAGTGGCTTTGATTTTACGGGTCTGTTTTTCATGGTCAGCTATCATGAGGAGTCTCAGTTCATGTCTGGCAGAGGATGGTTCGGCCAGAGTGTTTGGGTCGAGATTTTGTTTGTGTTGTTGCTCTAATGCCTGGATTTTAGTCAGTATATTGTCAATGACTTGTGACTTTTGTGTCCTGTCTTTTGCAGCTAATTGGATTGAGAAGGCTTTATGCGAACACCACACATTAGTTATTTTGGAGTCAGGTGTGTGATTAAAGGTAAAAAATTCTTCTAACTGGGTGGTAATTTTTTCCATATAGAACGGGTTAGTAAAGAGGTAAGAGTTATTTTTCCAGAGACGAGTCGGAAGGGCTCTTTGATTTTCTGATAGTATCAATTTGATAGGGGCATGGTCCGATCAGGTTATTGGTAAATTTTCAGTTTTGCTCACTTTGTGTAGTGTGGGTAGGTCTGTTAGGAAGAAGTCAATCCTTGTGTACTTGCTGTGGGGGGCTGAGAAGTAGGTATAGTCCCTGCACGGGTCATACAAAAGGTTTTTCTTCAGAAAGGGTAACAGTGTTTGTCTAGATTGTTACAGGGGCTGGACACATCCGATTCTTGTTCTATGATTGAGTTGAAATCACCCATTATTAGGAGTGAGCCCTTCTGAATCCTCTACCTTTTTATACAGAGCATTCAGGATATTAGTCTGGCCAACATTCGGAGCATAAACATTAACAAGTGTGTAAAGGACATTGTTAACATAACAAATCTGAATAATATATCTTCCTTTGGGGTCTGTATGCAGTTCCTGGAGGGTGAAGGATACTGAGGAGCTGATGGCGATCATTACACCATTTTTCTTAACTGGGCCGTTGGGCATAAGAATGTGTGCGGGAAATGCCTGTGGGAACAATGCAGGGTCTTGGAGGCACTAAAGTGGGTCTCTTGGACACAGAAAACATCCGCTTGCAGTTTCAGTGCCTCCTTCCAGGATGATTTCCAGTTAAAGGGGCTGTTCAAACCGTGGGCATTTAACAATACTAATGTTAGCGGCATGGTGAGAGTACAAGTGTGAGCTAATCATTGAGTTACCAGTCCAAGTGTTCCAATTGCCTGAAGGTCCAGCTGTGTGTACCCAAGGCTGGGAGCTGTTCTGGTTGGTTCCAGTGCTGTTGTCCATCTTTGGGCTGTGGAGGCATACCTGTTGGGAGGCAAAAGAACACAGCGAGAGCAGGGCTGCAGGGTTGTAGGCCATTGTAGAGGCAAGAGTAAACTGGCAAGGATTAACAAGGGTGAGCTGGAATGAAGCAGTGGTGCTTTGAAGAACACACATGCAGTAAACGAAAACAAACTCGTAAACTGAGGCATGGGGGAAAGGGATGGTGAGTGTAATCTTGTCTGAAGGAGAGGGGGGTATCACTGAGCCCAGTGGTGGCAGCCTCCTCCATGCCGTAGTAACGAGGAACAGAAGGTGGGGAAGAGAGCCAGGCGCATCTTTCTGTAATAGTTGTACGCCTGATGGCAGGTACGGTAGTGTACTTTCTGTTGATATTAATTCAGTGGTCAGAGATATCCTCAGGGTTTCCTGATCGTAAGCTACTTGTTCCCTTATGGGGTCGTGGCGGGAGGAGATTCCAACTATGGAGTAACCGGAGGCCCTCGTCTAGGGTGGGAATTACATGTTGCCTCTTGCCTCTGGTGATGATCAATTTAGCCGGTGGTCCCCATTTGTATAGAATATTATGGTTCTGTAGCATTTTGGTGACCATGATTAGCTGTTTACGGGCTACCAGGGTGTATTGAGATAGGTCAGTGAACAGTTTGACCATTCTGTAGGGGTCTGGTAACGGGATCATTCATCTGGCTGTGTGGATCAGGCCTTCCATAACATGAAAGAAATGAATTCTCGCAATTGCGTCTCTGGGGATGTGTTCTGAGAGGTAGGGAGGTTTTGGTAGCCTATGGGCTTGGTCTATGATAACCTCGGATGGTGGGGTCTCTGGAAGGAGGACAGTAATCCTCTATTGGATGTATGCAGTGTGCTGCGGAGTGCCACTAACATGCCCTTTAGGGTAGTGTCCAAAATCGGTTGTCCTGTGATGGGGAACTGTGATATGGGGTCAATGTCATCCCTAGCGTCCTCCATGAGGTCTCCCTCCCCTTCCCTGTCATTCAAGGCTTGTAACATAGGGTCTAGTCTAGGCCTGTATTTTTGTGGGCTGTGTGACGGGGAGGCTTGGGTACTTGCCTGTCCTCCTCTGTAGCGAGATGAGCCCTCTGCTGCATCCTGCTTGTGTGCTCTGGGCTGAGGCCTGTCACGCGCCGTACTCATTGAGGCGCCGCCATCATGGTTGCAGGCTGACCGGGCCACGGTGAAGATCTCCGCCAACTTGCGGGGTACATCGTTGGGTTTTAGTTTTCTCATGGTGTTCCCTGAAGAGTAGGGAGGCTCTCTCCGGTGTTTTGGGGTGAGAGAGGTGTATCCTCATTGCTGTGTGCCGCACATGGAGGTCGCACTGTCTGAAGCTCCTTCACACTGCGGCCATCTTCCGTGCTGCCGGCCACGCCCCCTCCCTCTAGAGTTGTTTCAACGCTGCTCAAACCAAAGGAGCCTTAAGTAAACAATACGAATGACAAGGTTTGGAATAAGTTTAGCTCTTTCGCTAACAGCAAAACTTCCTCAATCCTCAATTCTGATGTACCCTCTTCCTCCTAGCTCCATGACTTCGGATCAGGATTAAGCATCTTATGAGTACAGCTGATGGTAACCTCAGCTGTGACAACAAGACATGGCCCAAAGATCCTATAATAATCAAATTCTTCAAGGCAGGCAAGAAGATAAGCCCATCTGTTAAAACAAATCTTTCCCACTTGGGACTTCTCTACCACCCTGGAACCCTTATCCAATGACCTTCTGCCCCATCTGATTCAGCATCCTTGTGGAATCTCACTTGGAAACTATTTGGCTTTGTGGCGATGGCATCAGGCTGGGGAATATGAGAACTTCAGGCTCTGGGATTGGAAGACAATAATATTATTTTCTTTTTTGTGCTTTGATAAGATTGGACTTAGGTACATGGATTCATTCCTAAATTCTCCTCTTCCTCTACTATGTCCGTGCCTTCTAGACACTGTTTTCAAGACACAACTTATTTATAATACTCAAAAAAAAAAAAATAGGAGAAGAGAAGCATCATTTGGAGCGGAAACCTCCGGAATGTGGTCCTCCGACCATTCCTGGAACTACAGTATCCATCATAGTCATGTGTGGATATCAGAGCTTTACAAATACCTCAAGGGACATGTGGTTCTGCGGCAGCTGGGGATAGATTGCAGATCCCTGCTCCAGTACAATAGTTCCATGGATAGTCAAATTGTTTAAGAAGGTGTACAGATCTAGAAGCCTAGAACCCCTCTTCAATTGGGCTGTATGCCACTTACTTGTTTTTTGCTTCTTGGACAGTCAGAGCAGACGTATCCATCAAATCAATCTAAAGGGTAGCATCATGATAATCTCAACATGCGCTTATGAGACGTTATAGAGTAGACCCGGCAGATTTCTCATCTGTACAAACTGGCACACAGGCTAACCAGGCTGGCATTTGCCTATGTCGAATCCTTTTCTGAAAAAAATCTTCTACTATGTATCATCCCACCCATTTCAGCTTGTTATTTTGTCACAGGTATGCTGCCACAGAGGCACCAGGAAAACAGAAAATTGTACCATACTTAACGTAATTTTCTTTTCCTGGTGCCTATCCGTGGCAGCATACAATCCCACCCTCGGTATGCTATATTACGTAGAATGCTAGGAGGGCACTAGCCCTTTTCCTTTATACTATTCACTGGTCCTGAGGGAGGAGCCAAGGCGGAGCATGTCACAGGTATGCTGCCATGGATAGGCACCAGGAAAAGAATATTATGGTAAGTATGATACAATTTTCTGTTATTACCAAAAGTATTGGGACACCTGCATTTACACACACATTAACTTTAATGGCATCCCAGTCTTAGTCTGTAGGGTTCAATATTGAGTTGGTCCACCACTTGCAGCTATAACAGCTTCAACTCTTCTGGGAAGGCTATCCATAAGGTTTAGTAGTGTGTCTATAGAAGTTTTTGACCATTCTTTCAGAAGCGCATTTGTGTGGTCAGGCACTGATATTGGACGAGAAGGCTTGGTTCGCAGTCTCCACTTTTATTAATCCTAAAGCTGTTCTATAGGGCTGAGGTCAGGAATGTGCAGGCCAGTTAAGTTCCTCCACTCCAAACTCGCTCATCCATGGCTTTATGGACCTTGCTTTGTGCACTGGCCCAAATAATTTGGTGGAGTGGGGATTATGGTGTGGGGTTGTTTTTCAGGGGTTGGGCTTGGCCCATTAGTTCCAGTGAAGGGAGCTCTTAAGGTGTCAGCATACCAAAACATTTTGGACACTTTCATGCTCCCAACTTTGTGGGAAAAATTTGGGGATGTTCCTGTTCCAACATGACTGCACACCAGTGCAAAATGCAAGGTCCATGAAGACATGGATGAGTGAGTTTGGGATGGAGGAACTTGACTGGCCTGCTAAGAGTCCTGACCTCAACCTGATAGAACACCTTTGAGATGAATTAGAGCAGACACTGTGAGCCAGGCCTTCTCGTCCACATCAGTGCCTGGCCAAACAATTGCGCTACTGGAAGAATAGCCAAACATTCCCACAGACACACTCCTAAACATTGTGGACAGCCTTCTCAGAAGAGTTGAAGCAGTTATAGCTACATAGCGTGGGCCAATTCACAATTAAACCCTACAGACTGAGACTGAGATGCCATTAAAGTTCATGTGCATGTAAAGGCAGGCGTCCCAATACGTTTGGTAATATAGTGCATTTAGCAAAATGTATAACCAACAAAGTCTGTCGTTGGCATCGAATAAGTGTAAATTTTATGTAACATAATAGAATGGTGAACATATGTGTTTTATTTTAGGAAAGCTTTATTCCCCCTTTAAAGCTGAATGCAAGGGGAAAACAATGGTTTATGTAAGTTGTTAGAGTAACATTAGGATAAGATTAAAGCAGTACTTTTTTTTTTTTTTTTACCATAGATGTTTATTGAAAATTTTACAGTTGTACATATAAAACGTTGGGTCAACGATTAGCATGTTCATACAATATGACTGAACATCTCAGCTCAGAGAAAGTTGAGCAGGCCCAGTGAATGCGAGAGTTAGGAACAATAGTAATGACCCTCCTGGGGGGTCACTTGTTTTGGGTAGCTGGGAGAAGTCCATTCAGTTGAGTCTAGAACAACAAACAAAACTATAGTTCCAGTTAGCTCTTTGTGGAAACACAAGTTTAAGACGTTGCTTCGACTCTTGAGTCCTTTGGGATGCTTAGTGGTCGTTGAGTAGGTAGATACTCCACTGGATGTGTATGACTAAGACTAACTTTCAGTATACCATTTTCCATTTTTGCAAATGGACATAAAATCTCTTATATCACACTAAAGGCTCTCTTGGATGTTAACCAATTGTTCCAGCATCTGTGGAAGGCCTGAGCCCTCCCCTCTTTATATGCAAGCATTCTTTCCATGGAGCATTGTGCATTAACTCTGGATATAATTTCTGCAATATTTGGGATGGGTTTTGTCCTCCATTTCGCTGCTATTACTATTCTTGTAGCAAACAGTATATGAGCTATAATTTTCCTCAAAGTGTACGAGAAACGCTCAATGCCCAAATTAAGTAGTGCTAACTCTGGAGTAATACTATATATTGTTTCAGATATTTCTGAGATGAGGGAGGACATGTCCCTCCACAGATGCTGAAGGGGTTCACAAGCGCACAGAATATGTAGTAGATTGCCTTTACATTGGCATTTCTTCCAGCACATGGGGGGCATGCTTGGGTTCATTGTGTGTAGGCGCATCGGGGTCATGTACCATCTATGTAAGATCTTTTGTGAGTTATCCCAGTGGTTTATACATGCGGATGACTTGCTATTATATTTTATTGCTAGGAGCCATTGTGATAGAGAAAATGTTTTTTTGTAGCTCTTTTTCCCATAGGTGGGATTTTATCTGTTATGGAGTGGTAGTTACAGTACTTATAACACAGCGATATACCCTTAACTTGTGGTAGTGCTTTATTCATGAGAAAATTCCATAAGGGTAGGGGCACCGCTATCGTAGCAGTTTGATGTTTCTTTTGGATTCTGAACTGGTCATAGGTCGTTGGGTTTGACAATTCTTTAGTGGAGTAGTGGACTCCCTTTTGTTTCCACTTACTAGAGGAGAAATTGGGGATCACATAGTCGTAGGCTGCCAATGGCTTATTGAGGTAGAAAAGTTGTTCCTCTTGGAATTTCTTTCTACACATTAAGGACCAGGCCTCCACTGTGGCCATGATAGTAGGGTATGGGGGGATTCGAGGGTTGTGCACTATATTAGAAGCAAAAAGAAGTGCAGTCAGGTTATGCCCTGGAGTGACTTCTTGTTCGATGGTGGACCATAAGATGTCCTCCTGGTGAGTGCGCATGTGCGGGAGCTCCGGGACAGACGCGAGCTCCGCACCACCCCAGTGCAACGGAGCCGACCCAGCCTCATACAGCCGAGCAGGAGCCGTAAGGAACAGCGGACTAGCAATCCAAGAGGGGCCTGTCACCCCCCAGATGACTGATCCGGGAGCCAGACGGGACTTAAGGCCCCAATTTGAGACTAAAGAAGGAGAAGGGTGTACCAAGATGGCTGCCGCGGCCTACGCAGCACGGGAGGGAAGCGGAGATACACTCCACAATCACAAGCAGGTACTCTCCCCGGCCAGTCTGCATTACACCCCCTCGATCCAGGGGAGCTGCCTATCACCTAACCCAATCATCAACCCTCACTCTCTGGCATCCACAGAATCGCTGCTGGGTCAGTTTATGGAGGACAAAGGCTTCCCTTCCCCCGGACCAGGCCCAGTTTGTCACATAGAGAACAATACACCTAAACACACATCCCTAGATCCAGGCCTACAGATCCAAGACCTCTTTATAAAGTTTTCTACACTCCTTGAAAGAGGCCTAGAAAACACTGCAGCCAAGATCACAGGAGACATCAGGGCAGATTTCCAGAATTTGGGAGCAAGGATGGAAGCTATTGAAAATAAGCTGGACTTAACGGTGGGGAGAACAAACCAAAATTCTGACCACATCCAGGTTCTGCAGAACCAATTGGACACAGCACTTATGAGAATAGATGACCTGGAGAACAGATCCCGCAGGTACAATTTCAGGGCCAGGGGTCTTCCGGAGTCAATAACAGACACCCATACAGTTATTCAAGAACTCATCAAAGACCTGATCCAAAACGCACCACCTCATAGACTGGAGCTGGACAGGGCCCACAGAGCTCTGGGCCCCACAAGGAAGGACGGTTTACCAAGAGACATCATTGTTAAGCCCCATTTTTTTGCAGTAAAAGAGGAAGTGATGAGACAGGCAAGACTCAACAATCAGCTGAAGTGTAGAGGACACTCAATACAAATTTTTGCTGATCTCTCGCCCTCCACAATTCAAAGAAGAAGATCCCTAAAACCACTACTACAAGTGTTATCCCAAAAAGACATAAAATATTGGTGGGCCTTCCCTTTTGCAGTCAAATTCACCTGGAAAGATCTGACCCACTCATTCACTAACTTTCCTGACGGGGCGTGGTCTGGAGCTGCATGGAGTAGGGTGTGCTAGGTGAGAGCTCCGCTCGACAATCCTCCTTAACATTATCCTGGGGCTGTCATCCTTATTCCACGGCACACTAAAACTAACCCACTGTTGGCCCAAACTTCCCGGGCATGTCCCCGCCGAAACGGGCCTCAGAAGCTATTGCCAAACTGGGGAAATTCCGGCACGAGGAGCGCGGCCTAGCTGAGGAAGATGGCGCCTCCCCTCCCCCGGACGCAGCAACACAGGTCTCGGCCGAGACTGCCAAGGTTCTGGAAGCCATCTCCCTGTGCCAAACCAACCTCACGGCGCGCATCGAGGAGGTAAAGGTGGACATTTCCCTGATAAGACAGGATGTGCAGACTCTGAGGGAGAGGGTCTCCGAGGCTGAACACCGCGTCGGCCGCGTGGAAGACGACCTGCAACCGGTGCAGATATCCGTGGAACGCCTGCAACACCAGCTGAATATCGTCCTTGCGAAGCAAGACGACATGGAGAACCGGCTGCGCCGATGTAATCTCCGATTTGTGGGTCTTCCGGAGCGTTCCGAGGGGTCGGACCCCCCCGCCTTCCTCGAGGGCCTGCTTACTAAGACGTTCGGTCGTGAGGCCTTCTCCTCCACGTTTGTGGTGGAGCGCGCTCACCGCTTGGCCGCCCGACCACCACCGGCGGGAGCCCCGCCGCGCACCTTTATTGCGAAGCTCCTCAACTACCGCGACCGTGATGCGGTCCTTCGGCTCACCCGGGAAAAGGGCAACATCCCCTTCGGCAACGGGCACATTGCGGTGTTCCCGGACTTCTCGGCGGAGGTCCAGAAACGCAGGGCCCGCTTTACGGAGGCCAAGCGCCAACTCAGAATCCACCACCTCCCCTATGCCATGCTCTTCCCGGCCAGACTCCGGGTGATTTGTGACGGGAAAGCGCAATTCTTTGAGGAACCTGAAGCAGTCATCTCCTGGTTGGAACACCGGGGCCGAGCGGGTCCCGCACCGGCCTAACACTTGCCTCCCCGGACTCCCTTGGGAACATCCCGTAGGCAGCAGTATGCTTCCCTCATCTCCTACTCTGTCATCCCTGCCTCCTCCTCAAACTTGGATACGTGAGTAACCCGCATACCTGTCCCATTGACCCCCCTTTTTTTTTCTTCCTTTGGACTGCCCGGCAACTTTGGCCTAGACTGGGAGCCGGAACCCTCCCATACCCCCCCCCTGGGGGGGGTCTGCTTATTCTCCCCTTCTCCCCTTCCCGTACATCCGTTGTGTCGAGCGGCTTATCTACACCCCAGACTGTCACCTCTGCTGCAAGGACAACTTTGCACAAGGACCGTGCACTCTACAGTTATTGTCCGTCCCCTGACCTCCTCTAGGTCACTTTGCATCTACACTGTTGTACTTAAAGGCTAGTTTCCCTGGTCAGACTATGCCCCCCACGGCTGTGGAGGTCGCGGCTTGCTGCGCTCGCTGGTCTGGCTCAGTGCAGTTCTACTGTTATGGTTTTTTTATGTTATTTTTTATTTCTGTTGTGTTAAGGCCTTGTGCCACAAATGCTATATCTCTGACATGCTGTGGGCCCACTGGGTCGTCGCCTGCGTGCCCTGCTTCCCTCCGGGGTGGTGTCTTGGCCTGGGGGGGACCTCCTCCTTCGGGGTTGGTCCTCGCTCGGGCCCGGGCGCCGCCGGGCGGGTATCAGTCACTACGGTTTATTGTACTGCAATGTATAACCCGAATGTGGTTCTCATATTTCTGCATTGTCTGTAATATGCGGGGTGTCCCAGGTCTGCTGTCTGCATATGACCCTGTCTTACTCATGCTAATTTATTTCCTGGCTATCCCTGCGGATCCGACTGCTCCACAATGTCCCTCTCTGTGTGACCCACTATGGCGTCCCTTAAATTTGTAGCGTGGAACGTCCGGGGCCTGGTTGCCAGGTCCAAGCGCTCTGCGGTCCTCTCCCATGTGAAGTCCCTGCGGGCCGATATCTCGGTTCTCCTGGAAACTCACCTGACGGGACAGGCCCAGCTAGCCCTTAAAAAACCATGGGTCGGCTGGGTTTACCAGGCCCCCTATACCTCCAACTCCAGGGGGGTTGCAATCCTCATTGCTAAAACAGTACGCTTTCAACTACATGACTTGCAGTCGGATCCGCAGGGTCGCTACATATTCCTTCACGCAACTGTGAATGGAATGGGACTTCTCCTGCTAGCCTACTACATCCCCCCTCCATTTCAGTTTAGCACATTGCAGCTGGGGGTGGCCTTTATGGCAAGCCACCCAGCGGTGCCGGCGATCTGGATGGGGGATTTCAATATGGTCGTCAACCCCTCAATTGATAGGAGGGGCCTCCTCCCCACCCCCCCCGACGCTCCCCCCATCACTAGATTCGGCAAATTTCTCGCTGAATTTCTCCTCACCGACACCTGGAGGCACAAGCACCCCAGCGAGTCGCAATTTTCCTGTTTCACGCCGGCCCACTCCACGGTGTCCCGTATTGACATGATCCTCATCACTCCCACCCTGGTGCCGGATCTCCTTGACGCGGGACTTGGCGCCAGGATTCTGTCAGATCACTCCCCGTGCTGGATCACCACCCGGACGCCCGCCCCCCTAGAGAGAGGGCTCTGGCGACTGAACCCATTCTGGCTAACTGTACTTGCTGATGTGGGGGACGTCGCCAGAGAGTGGACGCACTTTTTCCGTGTCAATGCCGGGTCGGCTTCGGTCGGATCGGTCTGGGAGGCCTTCAAGATCCACGCCCGCATGTATCTCTCCATACGGATCAACAGGCACAAGGCCAACTCTAGGCTGGTGCTTAAACAGGCCACTGACAGCCTGGTGGAATGCGAGCAATCCTTCCTCCGAGACCCCTCCCCAGCTAACGCGGCATTGTTACACTCTCAAACCAGGCTTGTAAACCAATTGCATTTGGAAAAAGCCAATCGGGGAATTTTCTTTGCCAGACAGCGGACATATGAGCATGGCGAACGTGCGGGTAAGCTCCTAGCCTATATGGCACACTTGAATAACAAGCCCCCCGTGGTGGTTGAGCTTCGGTCAACGGGAGGCCTGATCACTGACCCCGGACTGGTAGCTGCAGAGTTCAAAACCTTTTACACCAACCTTTATAAGTCAACAACCAATTATGCCGCTGAGGAGCTAATTGAGCTCCTCCAGGGTATTGAATTTCCCCAACTGACCCCCACACAGCGAGCTGCCCTGGAAGCGCCCATCACCAAGGACTGTGTAGAGGCTGCTATGCTTTCTCTTCCCTCCTCCAAAACCCCGGGTTCAGATGGGCTGCCCCTAGAATTTTATAGACAATTTGCAGATACACTAGTCCCCAAACTTCAAGAGCTCTATTCCCATATTTTTGACACTTCCACTCTCCCTTCCTCCATGGGCTCTGCCTTAATTGTGCTAATACCCAAACCGGGCAAAGACCCACTATACCCCGAATCTTACCGCCCAATCTCCCTGCTCCAGCTAGATGTCAAGATACTCGCCAAAATTCTCGCCCTCCGCCTCAATAAGGTTATCCTGAGTCTGATACATCCGGATCAGACAGGGTTCATGCCCAATAAAAACACAGCATTCAATCTCAGGCGCCTATTTCTCAATCTCCAGGCACAACACGAGGAGATCGGCTCCAGGGTGGTGGTCAGTCTCGATGCCGCCAAAGCATTCGATTCAGTCGAATGGGAATACTTATGGGAGTGTCTTAGACGCTTTGGCTTTGGCCCCAACTTTATTAAATGGCTCTCACTACTCTACCAGGCCCCCACCGCTCGCATCCAGGTCAATGGCAAACTCTCTGAGTCCTTCCCCCTTACTCGTGGGACCCGCCAGGGCTGTCCCATCTCCCCGCTGCTTTATGCCCTGGCCGTGGAACCGCTGGCGATAGCACTTAGGGCCCATCCTGGGGTGAGGGGACTCCGATCTGGCCCGCTGGTGGAGGTCGTCAGCTTGTATGCTGACGACATGCTCCTATATCTGGCGGACGCGGGCCCCTCGCTCCACAGTGCCCTGAGGCTTATCGAGCGATTTGGCACCTTCTCAGGTCTCCGCATAAACTGGGACAAATCCCTGATTCTGCCGATTGACGTCGGGGCCCCCTCTTCGTCCCAGGCGGCCCTGCCCCTACTTCGTGCCAGTCAGATTAAATACTTAGGTGTCCAGATTTCCAGAGCCCCTAACGAATACAATGCCCTTAATATCCAGCCCCTCTTCAATATGCTTAAAACCAAAACTCAGGTCTGGTCCCGACTGCCCCTAGGGGTAATGGGCCGAATCAATCTAGTCAAAATGATTCTCCTTCCCAAATTGCTCTACACCTTTTGGCACGCCCCGGTGCGTATCCCAACCCGCTTATTCAAAAAACTAGAAGCTATACTTAATACATTCGTCTGGGGGTCCGCCCGCCATAAACTACCATGGGCTGCTCTAAAACGCCCATCGGACCTTGGGGGCACTGCTCTCCCAGACCTGGCACTATACTATCTCGCCTCACAGCTTTCCCACTTTTTCCATATCCACCACACTGATAGAGACAGGTACATGATACTGGCATGCCCTCGCTCTCCCCGTCCATTAACACATCCATTTCAACTATTGTTTGGAGAGCACCCTGGGGGGGCTCGTTTGGGGGGAGGAGGACTCGTGGTTTCACATCACTGCGGGATCTGGCGTCTGGCTGTGGGTCGGACAGGAGCACCGCCTTTCCATTCCTACACACCCCTTTGGCACTCCCGACACCTCCCTGAACTGTCCCTGGTCCCGGAGCCCGGATTATGGATAACCAAGGGCATTGTGTATCTCTCACAGGTCATTGCTAATGGCACCATAAAATCCTTTCAGGCCCTAAAAGACCAATACTCTCTCCCTAATCACATGCTCTTTCGCTACCTGCAGCTTCGCCATGCTCTGCAGTCCCAGTTCCAGGGCTCAATTCCCCAGCTGGAGACGCTACCCCTGGTAGACAACCTGTTGAGTCAGGACTCCAAAAAACTGATCTCCAGATATTACAACTGCCTGCTGCTTCCTGGGGCCTCTACCCAGGCCTACCAACTTAAAACTAGATGGGAACCAGACGTAGGCGACATCACTGATGACGACTGGGAGGAGGCACTGGCAGCTTGCAAATTAGCTTCCCCCAAACTCTCTGACCGCCTCACACAAATCTATATACTACATAGGTCCTACATTACACCCCGTCGTATCCTCAAGTATGCCCCGAGTTATGACCCACTATGTCCTCACTGTGCTGACCCCGACAGTTCGTTCTTCCACCTTATCTGGTCATGTCCCAATATACGGGGTTACTGGCTACAAGTCACCACCTTCCTGCACGATAAAATGGGCTCTCCCCTAACACTCTGCCCACGGCAGTGCCTGTTAGGGATCCTCTCTCTCCCGGAGGAGGAAAAGTATATGAACATCTTCCTCCAGGAAACACTGTTTTTGGCCAGGATGCAGATAGCCAGGACATGGCTCAGGGGTCCCCCCCCTACATTCCGACAATGGCTAAGGGCGGTCAATGCAGTTCTCCCCTATAAGAAATTACTGTATATGCACAGGGGTTGTCCAACGAAATATCACAAAATATGGGACAGGTGGCTGGAGGACCCCTCCACGTGTTGTGACACTAGCTCTTAAGAATCTCTCCCCCGTGCCGTTATGCTGCAATGTTCGGGTGCGGTCGTGTGCTTGCCCCCAGTACCCGGAGGCGCCCAGGGCTGTAGATGCTAAATTTCCTTCATGTCCCTTCTTCTTTTTCTGTTTTTTATCCTTGTCTCATCTTTGTACCTAACATGTCAGATAATATATCCTTACTGTAGTGCATGTTGCACTGTTGCTGTAATATTTGCATGTCCCACCGATGATTTTTATCCTCAATAAAACTTTTTTTGCAATTAAAAAAAAACTTTCCTGACGGGGAAAAACTTCTCCGAAAGCTACACCTTATTGCCCAAGAAACGTCCATGGATACATCGAACCTGGCTTCAAGCTCATCCAAACGCCCGCCTCCAGCAAGTCCTTTGACTACAACCTGGACCACTGTGAGGCCCAAGAAAGCAAAAGAACAACGCCCCCCCTGATGGAGCCCCCAAGGGACCTATTACCTTTAAAATTCCAAGCCCTTCCCTTCTTTTGTGAAGATGAAAACTCTTTTGACAGGACTTTTGACAGGAGAATTTTTTTTTTTTCCCAGTTACTACACCCAATTTATGGTATTCAACTGACTCTATACCTCCAGTTAAATGTCACAACAAATAATGGTTGCAGGGGGAATCAGGGTTTTAATTATCCTCCCTATCTGCTGAATAGTGTTGGGGTAGGAAGATTCTTAGCCAGTCTCACTTTTGCGAGGAGTGACAATTTTTTTTTTTTTTTTGGGTGTACCAGTTGAACATCTTGGTTACCGGAGGTTAGTTAAGGGGTTATTGGAGACGCTCAGTCTACCCCAACAGGTAGACAGGGCAAACAGCCTCTGTGCTGCAGCCTCCTGGCCTTACAGTTTTGTTAATAGGTTCATGAGTGTTACAGTTTCTGTGTGCATCTCCTGCTTTTACAGTTTTGACTTTTTCGATGGTCGGTGCCGGAGCATGGGGTGGTAGCTCTGCGCCTCCTCCTATCACATAGCCGCATATTTTTGTTACTATGGGATGGGATGACGCCTCCCTGAGGGGAAGGCGTGGTTTTTGTCGGGTTAGGGTGGGGGATCTCCCCACCATAACCCTATGTCTTTTTCAAGACAAACATTATTCTTTTTTGTTATGTTTATTGTTCTCTAATCTTATCTCTCTTCTCTTCCTTTTTTCCACCTCTCAGACCCACCAAGCCAAACCTCACTTTCTCAAGATCTCCTGGAACAGAGGAATGCCTCAGTCATTTCCCTATCCTCATTGGGGTCGGAAGACTCAAGTATGCCTTGGGGTAAGTGATGATGTGAGGGAGGGTACCTCCCCAAATTGATCCATGGCTTCGCAAATTGATACTCATAACCACTTAAAAATTGCTTCCCATAATGTCCAGGGCCTGAACTCCCCGGTTAAGAGGAGAAAAGTTCTGGACAACTACCGGTCCCTAAAGCTAGACATACTCTTTTTACAAGAAACCCACTTCCCTTTGCGGTACAGTCCCAAGTTCTTACACTCTCATTACCCCAACTTTCGGCTGGCGAGCGCAGGAGATAAGACTAAAGGAGTAGCCATACTATTCTCTAAACACAGTAACTTTTCGATTCTCTCTGAACTAAAAGACCCAGAAGGCAGGTACTTAATGGTGAAAGGCACGATTGAGGGAAAAATGTACACCTTAATATCCTACTACGCTCCCAACAAGGGACAAGTCAAGACCCTCGCATCATCCTATAATTCCACATGTAAAAAGGGAGTTAGCACGGAAAGTG
>BLSH010072866.1:182010-207883 GCA_018402905.1 Glandirana rugosa | reverse complement strand
GCCTGGGTATCTCCGTCCTCCTTTCATAGATGGTCCACAGCGGGCCTTATCCGAGCATACTCATTTAATACTCCGGACACACATATACCCTTTCCAGAATTGCAAGGCACCTACAACCTTCCTCATTCAGAGCTTTTTAGACACCTTCAACTGAAACACTTTTTTACCCCATGTCTCCGCTCCTCACCGTCCATGCCCCACGAAACCTTTGAACAAGCCTGTGACCGAGACCCTCATATGCGTGCTCTTGTCTCTCAACTATACGCAGCGCTCCTTAACCCCCAACACACTCCTCACTTACATATGTCAATAAGTGGGAATCGGACATTAACGTCCAGCTCTCTGAAGAGGAATGGAAAGACATCTGGCTAGCTACTAAATCAGCCTCTCACAACGTGATAGCTCTGGAAGCTAACTACAAGGTGCTATTCAGATGGTACTTGGTACCAGCCCGGATATCCAAATTCCATCCCACCTATTCTCCTAACTGCTTTAGAGGCTGTCTAGACAGAGGCACCCACCTCCACATATGGTGGAGCTGCCCAATAGTATCTAAATTCTGGACAGATGTCTTTTCCATCCTCTCCACCCTACTAAACTGCCCCCTCGAACCCACACCAACGGTTGCCCTCCTCAATCACAAACCTGATGATATAACGCGCCCTCAGTTCAAACTCTTACTCCAAATAACCACAGCAGCAAAGCAAACTATAGCTAAATCTTGGAAGACTCCCTCCCTGGCTCCCTCCCTCGCGATCGCTGAAACCAAGAATAGAATCACAAAAGCCATGATCCATGCCAAGATTGAGGCAAGGTTGACTCTAGCCTTCTACTCCCATAATTTCCCTCCCCACAACTTACATTATTACTTAATACCACTTTGATTGATACCACTGGATACCTTCCCTTCCGGCAAATCTTCCCCTCTCTCCTCCTCTCCCTTTACTACTCTCTCCTTTCATTCTACATATTCTTCTTTCATCTCTTTCCTATCTATTCTTTTGAACATATTTTGTCAATGATTGGAAAACATACATAGAACTGAGTCCCCAGGGACACAAATGCTATAACATTCTATGTCTCAAGCTGTGTACTAATTTTTCTTCTCTGAAGAACACGTTCTGTATCACATGTATGTTTTCTAAGCTTTTGTATACCTCTAATAAACAATTTGAACAAGGAAGATTTACCACTTATATAAGACATTATTAAATTCTGCTACTAGAATCACATATCACCCCTGGGAGTCAAGCAACGAAGTGTGAATGCAACCCAGTGTCCTTCACAGCTATCATTACTCCATTACTCTTACCTGAGTCATTAGCTGTAAAAATGTGTGGGAATTTGTTGTGGGTGCATTTCGGCAGTTGCAGACTGGAGAAATGCGTCTCCTGTACACACAAGACATCACACTTTAGTTCCAAGGATGTTTTCCATAGAGATCTTCCTTTATGAGGGCTGTTCAGGCCCCTAATGTTGAGAGACAGTAGTCTAAGGGACATTCCAACTGTATGTAGCGCTATGTCGCCATCCAGTGGAGGATTGTTGTAGGCTCAGAGAAGAAGCCAATGTACAGAGTGTTGTCAGCATCCATATACTGTGTTTACAGAGGAAGAAAAAAAAAAAAAGAAAGTCGCATTGCAAAAAACATAAAAAAGGAAAAAACCTCAGAAGATTTAGTAATTGGTAGCATAAAACTGCCATAAACATTGCAAATTTGTGATATTCCCGCAAACAATTTTGGAGGTAAACTTTTTTTTTTTTTTTTCAGCCGAACATCAGGTGCTCCAGCTTAAGACACAGCAAGAGTTGTTAATGTGGTAGGAGGGTGCCGGGTGACAACCAGGGTTGGGTAAAGTCAGTAATTTGTCTCTTAGTGGTAGGCTATTATGGTTTTCATTCTGCAGTGTTAAGGGGAGAGCTAAGTATTTCTTCTTGCGGAAGCAGATGATCCTGGGGTGACTATCATCATTGGGCAGTAATCCCCAGGTTCTTAGTAGTTCCAGGCCCTTTTCCAATGAAGAAATGATATAGGGTTTGTTATTCCATTCCAGCAACAATTTGGCCGGGAAGCCCCATTTGTAGAGAATTTTGTGATTTCTCAAAATTTTTGGTATGGGGATCAGATTAGGTCTGGCCGCCATTGTGGCTTACGACAGGTCAGCGTAAAGTGTGACACCTGCAAATGGTTCAGGTAGGTTTTGATTTTGTCTCAAATATCTCATCAGCTGGTCCTTAATTTGGTAGAAGTGAATCCTAGCGAAGGTATCTCTAGGGATCTTGTCAGGTAGGTGTGGTGGTTTGGGTAGCCTGTGGGTCCTGTCTATGATCACGTCTGCCGGCGTGAGAGATGGGAGAAGCTGTCAGCATGAGTTTCTGCAGGTATGAGCGCATTTCCGTTGCTTTTACGGATTCAGGTATCCCCCTGAATTTCACAATATTCCTTTGATTGTGATCTTCTAAATCAGCTAGCTTTAATTGCTGGGATTTGATCTCCTCTTCCATCTCAAAATGTGCATCCACAAGTTCATTATGTGCTATGGAGAATTCTCCCAATTTATTCTCCATGCAGCCATCCTATTCTCTATGATAGTTAGATCCTTGTTAGCGGTGCACATGAAGCTGTTAATGTCCTGTTGGATGGCTCCCCTGAGATTTAATAACTTGTTTTTTATAATAATGTTGGTTATGGGCACGCCTGATGTGGGATATGCATCTAGTTTCTGGCTGTATGCAGGGGCCTGTTCCATATCCTCCTCCTCAGGGCCAGCGTCCCCAGTGTGTTCACCTGTTGGATTCAGTCCCCTTTTCTGTTTTATGGGGCTGTTGGAGGTTGAGGAGGGATCAGGGATGCCTGATTCAGGCGACTCACCGTTTGCATGACTGCTCGCACTGAGTCCTGCATGAGGTACAGCATGTCTCCCGTCGCCCGCGCCATCTTGGATGGCCCTGGTCGGCCCTGAGGTGTAGAAATCCATCAGTTTTCTTGGTGGGTCTCTTGCCTTTCATTTCCCCATGGCTGTCCGCCGGCTCCACCCCCCTGAGCAGTACTTTAACCATAACAGTTTGATAACAATCAATGTTCTTTAACAAAAGAACAAGAATTCCACATTAATAATTATGCTACCAAAATAGTGTGTACTGTACATTGCTCCTTTTTCTTCTTGCTGGAGGCTGCAGTTTTGTTGAAGCCTAGAGCAGTCTGTTCTGTAATTTTGAATATGTACATTTCCAGCCTTGATTGTATGTCTTGGCTCAATTAGAGGTGGAAGCTGATAGGAGTTTACAGTGCTGACATTCATGGTTGCCCATGAGAGAGAATGGTGAGGATATCGGGGAGATAAGATAAGACACTATTCTTGTAAGTGTTTTGTGTCTCCTTGACAGCAGAGTTTGCCCTGTCACATCTCCTGCTTTTCTTTTCTTCCATACGAATCTGTGTTCCCACCACAGTCTGTGTCATTCATATTGTTTTCTTACCCCTTCAGTTATGCCTTGTACACACGGTGCAATGGTCGTACAACTGCACATTCAACTTTTGCCCAAAATCGGCTGTTGAAGGTTGTGTCTAGCGTACTGACTTGATTTAAGTAATCGTACAACAAAGCTGATCGTAGTGACGTGTTAAGAGCGTATGAAGAGGAAGTTCAGGTGAATGTGATTTGTGAATTAGGAATGTAGGTTTACATGAACAGACACTTCCAGGTGTTCCTGACCTCTGAGCAAGCGTTTTCTGCACGTACATCTTTTGTTGGGCCAACATCTGTACACACAAGTCAACAGTCGTACAACAGCTTGTGGTACAGCAAAAGTATTTTAGTCTGCTTAGCCAACTTCTGTTGTATGACTGTTGAACGTCGACTGTTGTAATCACGCGTACTAATGATCAGGTTATCGTACAACAAGCTGTTGTAAGACCGCTGTTGTATGACTGTTGCATCGTGTGTATGGGCCATAAGGGTGAATCCTAAAGCTGTCAGCTGATTGGCCTCTAGTGTCTCTGGTTTTAGGTACAGTACTGAGAAAAGAGAGCAACTGAGCATATGCAGAGCAGAGTAAAACATGGTCTTACTGGATTTTAAACAGTATATGCACTTATTTTTAATGTTTTATGTAGGTATAACTGCAAAAGGGGCAAGCATGAAGTGATCCGTCAGGACCTAATTTTCTGATTGAAGGTACACTTTATGTTGTGTTGATGAGGGCACAAATTTAAATAAGCAGAGTGGCATTTTTTTCATTTTTTTATTGCAAAAAAAAAATCAATAACATTTGTTAATTTCTTGATGCTTGTTCAGTGAATAAAAATGTCACCTAGATCATCCATTATTGCAGTGACCTGAAGATTCCTTTTGGGAGGGCATGTTTTTTATTTATGTTTAATATATACATATATAGATATACAGTATCTTACATAAGTGAGTACACCCCTCACATTTTTGTAAATATTTTATTATATCTTTTCCTGTGACAACACTGAAGAAATGACACTTTGCTACAATGTAAAGTAGTGAGTGTACAGCTTGTATAATGGTGTAAATTTGCTGTCCTCTCAAAATAACTCAACACACAGCCATTAATGTCTAAACCGCTGGCAACAAAAATGAGTACACCCCTAAGTGAAAATGTCAAAATTGGGCCCAAAGTGTCAATATTTTGTGTGGCCATCATTATTTTCCAGCACTGCCTTTAACCTTCTTGGGCATGGAGTTCACCAAAGCTTCACAGGTTGCCACTGGAGTCCTCTTCCACTCCTCCATGATGACATCATGGAGCTGGTGGATGTTAGAGACCTTGCACTCCTCTGCCTTCAGTTTGAGGATCCCCCACAGATGCTCAATAGGGTTTAGGTCTGGAGACATGCTTGGCCAGTCCATAACCTTTACCCTTAGCTTCTTTAACAAGGCATTGGTGGTCCTGGAGGCTTGTTTGGGGTCGTTATCATGTTGGAATACTGCCCTGCAGCCCAGTCTCCAAAGGGAGGAGATCATGCTCTGCTTCAGTATGTCACAGTACATGTTGGCATTAATGGTTCCCTCAAAGAACTGTAGCTCCCCAGTGCCAGCAGCACTCATGCAGCCCCAGACCATGACACTCCCACCACCATGCTTGACTGTAGGCAAGATATGCTTGTCTTTGTACTCCTCACCTGGTTGCTGCCACACACCCTTGACACCATCTGAACCAAATAAGTTTATCTTGGCTTAATCAGACCACAGGACATGGTTCCAGTAAGCCGTGCCCTTAGTCTCCTTGTCTTCAGCAAACTGTTTGCAGGCTTTCTTGTGCATCATCTTTAGAAGAGGATTCCTTCTGGGATGATAGCCATGTGGACCAATTTGATGCACTGTGCGGCATATGGTCTGAGCACTGACAGGCTGACCCCCACCCCTTCAACCTCTGTAGCAATGCTGGCAACACTCATACGTCTATTTCCCAAAGAAAACCTCTGGATATGACGCTGAGCACTTGCATTCAGCTTCTTTGGTCGGCCATGGTGAGGCTTGTTCTGAGTGGAGCCTATCCTGTTAAACCACTGTATGATCTTAGCCACCATGCTGCAGCTCAGTTTCAGGGTCTTGGCAATTTTCTAATAGCCTAGGCAATATTTATGTAGAGCAACAATTATTGTTTTCAGATCCTCAGAGAGTTCTTTGCCATGAGGTTCCATGTTGAACTTCCAGTGACCAGTATGAGAGAGTGAGAGTGATAGAACCAAATTTAACACACCTGCTCCCCAGTTGAAGTCCCCTAGAGACGAAACACATCGGGTGAGTGAGTGTCCGCTCCATACTACTGCGCCCAGCCTGTGTACACATCACTTGCATGTCTTTGCCTATAATCTTGACATCAAATGTAAGTGTAATATTTTAATAAATTAGCTTTTGTTTGCAAACGGATTTACGCTATGTGGAGTTTTCTATTTTTTATCTTACCCCTGATGGCTTCCCCCTACATTTGAGCTCAAGTGGTCACTCTACCTTGGATCCTGTAAAGGAAAAGGATTGTGATTGAGCAACATATAGGCTTGATGTTAATTAATTTATGGTAAAAGTACCCAACTATACTCTTCATGGTGTGGTGGAAGCACGAGGTGTTTGGTTTACCTACGTCTTTATTGAATCTTTTTTATCAGTTCTATCTAGTAAGAGTACCCATCTGATTTGTGGTGGTAGGGACATTTCACTTGGGTATCGAGTCTTTATCACGGTCCATTCTTCTGAGAAAGATAGCTATGTGCCTTTATACTGTTATCTATACACATGGACTTTTTCAAGCACTGGGTTTAATTGTCATGCTTAATTATTATGTTTATTGACCCAATGATTTACATAATTTCACTGACCACTTTGTAAATGTTTTGGTTTAGAGCGGCATTTTTTCTGTAAAATGCTCCCCATTAACACCTGAGACATTGTAACACTAACGAGTCACATGACACCGAGGAGTGAAAACGGCTATTTGGGCCCAATTTTGACATTTTCACTTAGGAGTGTACTCACTTTTATTGTCAGCAGTTTAGACATTAATGGCTGTGTATTGAGTTATTTTGAAGGGGCAGTAAATTTACACTGTTATACAAGCTGTACACTCACTACTTTACATTGTAGCAAAGTGTAATGTCTTCAGTGTATCACATGAAAAGATAGAATAAAATATTTACAAAAACGTGAGGGGTGTACTCACTTTTATGAGATACTGTATATATATATATATATTATAGTGGGGGTTAGTTCAAGTAGGGATCACCTTCCCTGGGAAAAAGTAGTCCAGACAGCGGGTCTTTCTTAAAAGCTGACTAGCTAGCCGGTTTTATTTAAAAGGTTGCATAAAAAATCAAACAAACAAAACAGAAAACAAATCCTTGCCATCCAGGCTCTTACTAAACATTTCCAAGTTCCTAACTAAGAGATGAATGGCTTCTCCCAGCCACCCACAAAACAAAGATAATGCAAAGCTTTTGTTTCAGTTACAAAGCAAGTTTCAGTTCAGCAGCTCTCCCAGGTTTTTGGCTTCTTTAGGCCCAGGCCAAGCGTAATTCTCTGCTCTAGTCCTGCTTCCTTTATACCACATGTTGGTGGACACAAGTGGACCGCAAACTCTGGTTCTGAACCAACCCTGCCAAGGTGACTGGTAAAACTCGACCGGATTCCACCTTAGTTTCCTGCAAATTAACGCATGCGAGGTGAAACATAAAGTTCATTGATAATCTCACCTTTCATAATGTCACATATCCCCACCTGCTCAAGCCCCTGTGGATGAGCAACTGTTCCAACCAGACAGTGGGTACGGGAAAGGGTATCTGCATTATTTTGGCGTTTCTCAGCTCTATGTTCCACTGTGAACTTAAATGCTTGAAGAGCAAGGAACCACCTTCTCACCCGACTGTTTTTCTCCTTGTTATCACACATCCATTTAAGAGGGGCATGATCAGTGACTAGTTTGAATAGTCTCCCCAACAGGTAATATTTCAGGTCATTTAAGGCCCATTTGATAGATAAACATTCCTTCTCAACAATGGCATAATTTTTCTCATGTCTGTTAAGCTTTCTGCTCAGGTAGACCACTGGGTGCTCCTCCCCGTTTCTGATTTGGGACAGTACAGCACCCAGTCCCACATCAGAGGCGTCCGTTTGTACCACAAACTCCTTTGTGAAAACTGGAGTCATGAGCACAGGTTGTGCACATAGGGCTTGCTTCAACATTTGAAATGCCTTCTCTGCCTCAGGATTCCACTTAATCATGACTGACCCTCTACCCTTCGTCAGATCTGTCAGTGGGACTGCAGTGGGGGCAAATTTTGGTATGAAATGCCTTTAGTACCCTGTGATCCCAAGAAATGCACGAACTTGCTTTTTATTTATTTTTTGAACTGCCTCAATCTTATTGATATGAGGCTTGATCAGCCCTCGACAAATAATGTAGCCAAGGTATTTGGCCTCCTACAAGCCTATGGAACACTTTCTGGGAGTGGCAGTGAGCCCTGTTTTTCTAAGGGAATCTACTACTGCTTGCTCAGTTTTCTCTTTTGCAGACTTTGTTAGGGGTATCTGCCAAAAACCTTTAGTCAGATCTAAAGTAGTTCTGTATCGGGCACTACCCACTCTGTCAACAAGCGTGTCGACCTGAGGCATTGGGTATGCATCAAATTTGGGCACACCGTTCAACTTCCTGAAGTAATTACAAAACCTTATAGTTCCATCTGGTTTTGAGACCAACACTATGGGACTTGACCAGTCACTGTGGGACTCCGCTATCACGTCCAACTCTAACATGTTCTTTACTACATTTGCAACTGCTTCCCACCTAATCTTGGGTATTCTATAGGGCTTTACATTTACATGGACACCTGGTTCCGTAATTATGTCATGCTGTATAACGTTGGTCAGCCCGGGCAGGTCAGAGAAAAAGGTCTCTATTCTTACACACAAAATATTTTAATGTCCTTCTGTTGGGCCACAAGGTTTTAATTATGGGTACTTCACGTGTCCCAAGGGACATGTCCTTTTGGGGTTTGGCATTGCCAGTAAAATCTCTCTGTCCTTCCAAGGTTTCAAGAGATTAACATGATATATTTGCTCTGGTTTCTTTTTCCCTGGCTGGTGAACTTTGTAGTTTACCTCCACTACTGTTACCATAATTTCAAAGGGACCTTGCCACTTTGCTAGGAATTTACTCTCAACTGTGGGGACTAGTACTAGCACTCTATCACCAGGGCTGAAGACCTGGATCTTAGCACCCTGATAATAAACCCTTTTCTGGGCCACCTAGGCTTGCTCCATATGTTCCCGTACAAGTGGCATGACAACAGAGATTCTATCTTGAATCAGTGAGATATGCTTGATGATGCTTCTATAAGGCGTGGTCGCTCCCTCCCATGTTTCTTTTGCCACATCTAGCAATCCCCTTGGATGTCTACCATACAGTAGTTGAACTGGGGAATAATGTGTTGATGTCTGAGGTACCTGTCACCTACCTGGTGGTAGAATCTGGCTTATGCAGTAGGCAACCTCTCTTATGGCCCTGGTTCCAGAACCCCTGGTAGAGTAGACAGGGAGCGCTGGATCACAGGGGAGCACAAGGGGCTTCATTGGACACAGGTGGTGGTAATAAGTTGTCCTGTAGTCCATGCTAGACTGAAGAGTAGTGGTGCAGGCCGGTTCGTTAACTTGCAGGGAGAGCAGTACAGAAGGAGCAGGCAATCGGATGGTTGGGTGCAGGCAGGTTCGTCAACAGGCGGTCAGGTGAGGTACAGAAGGAGCAGGCAATCGGATGGTCGGGTGCAGGCAGGGTCATTAACAGGCAGGCTGGTGCGGTACAGAAGGAGCAGGCAGAAAGGTGGCCGTAGGCAAGCCGGGGGTTGGTGCAGGCAGAGTTCAAGCAAACGTGGGTTCAGGCCAGGTCACAGGTAACAGGAAGCTTAGAACGGGTTGCTCAGGAACACGGTAACGCTGTAGAACGGACAGCACTTGTCTCCTGGTGCTGTTGTGCTTAAATGGCGGCTATTGGTGCCATTAGCGTGCGCGGGCGTGAGCACGCGGGGGTATGCGTGAATGCGCGTGGGCGCGCGCAAACCCGCACGGGAGGCCGGAAACGGCCAGAAAGTCCTTTTTCCTAACAGTACCTCTGGTATGGCAAACATGAGGCATGGCAGCAGAAAATCCCAATTTCTCCCATCTTTGTCCACCACCTTTGTTAACATGCTTTTGAGCATTTTGTTAAATCTCTCCACAAGACCATCAGTTTGTGGGTGGTAGACAGAGGTACGGAGATGGAAGATTTAGAACAACTTACACAATTCTTTAGTGGCTCAGGAAATAAATGGGGGGCCTTGCTCCGTTTATATACCTATTTTGGAATACACACATGATCAAATACCTTGACCAGCTCTTTGGTAATAGCCTTAGCTGAGATATTACGCAAGGGAATGGCTTCAGGATATTGCATGGCATAGTACAGTATTACCAGTATTTGCTGATGGCCCCGGGCAGACTTTTCTACTGGTCCCACCAGATCCATGCCAATTCTTTCTAAAGGCACTTCAATTATTGGTAACAGTACCAGCGGACTGCAAAAATGGGGCCATGGCCCAGAATACTGACACTCTGGGTATGACAATATTCTTTAACATCTGCCTGTAACCCAGGCCAAAAGAATGCCTGGGTTATTCTCTCCTTGGTTTTCTCTCTACCCAGATGTCCACCCATTATATGACCATGGGCTAAATAGAATATCATCCGGTGATAGGGTTTGGGAACCACTAGCTGCTCTACCCCCTCTTCCCCTTGCTTTACCACTTGATATAGCAAGTTATTTTTAAGAGCCATGTAGGGAAAAGACACCCCTATATTAGGTTCAACAGGTTCCCCATCTATCATTTTAATGTTTTCTCTGGCACTATTGAGTGTGGTATCTGTTGTTGTTTCCGTACAAAAATCATCTTTCCTGACCTCTAAGTCAGGCACCAGATTCCGTCCACTCTCACTATTAGAGTAAGAGATAATTTCTTGTTCGTTAACCTCCAGCTGGGGGCTGGATTCCAGCTTCTACTGCTCCACAGCTATTATATAAAAAGGAAAATTATCTACCCCTTCCTTGGACACACCAACAGTTTCCCTTTCAATTTTGCAATCAAAAGGGTCTGGTGTGAGTTGCAGTGTTTTCTCAGCAGGGGGTGCTCTGTCCTCCTGACTTCTTTTGTTTCCCATAAACTCCAAAAGTGGGGAAAATCTCTCCCCACTAGGGCTTCATGAAGCAGTGAGGGTACCACCCCCACTGAATATGTTACTATGCCTAAAGGGGTATCAATCTCAACCACCACAGTCTGGTAGTTACGTGTGTTACCATGTATGCAAATAATCCCAATAGTGCTAGGGTGTAACTTTGCAGGATTTACAAAATCACATTTCACTAATGTCACAACACTGCCAGAATCAAGCAGAGCGGTGATTGGCTTTCCATCAACTGAAATCGCACACATTTGTTTTGCTTTTCCATGCGTCACTGACATGATGCAGTACACGCCACCTGTGCAAAAAGACAAGCATTTTTTTTCAAATAAGCATTATCACACTGCATTGGTTCATAATTTAGGGAACAGTTTGCCGCAATATGACCTAACCCATGGCAACGATAACATTTATGTGTTATGTACCCAGTCCTCTAAACGACCTCAGAGACCTTGCTGACCTATTTGGCCAGTCTCTAGGTCCTGAGGCCACAGTCTCATTATCTGTAGCAAGAGTCTTGTAATTTTTTCCCCATGCCCTTGAACCCTGGAACAGTTTTACCGGATCCTCCAGGTGTTTTTTCACCCCTAGAGACATTGAGGTGGGGCATGGATGGGTTCAACAAGTCCTCGGAAGCAATATATCTCTCTACCAGGTCCACCAGCTGGTTTACAGTCTTAAGCCTCAAATACACGGGTGCAATGGTTGTACAACTGAAAATCCAATTTTGGACCAAGTTGGATGTTAGCTGTTGTGTCTCGCGCACTGACATGAACTAAGTGATTGTACAACCAAACCTAACGTAGTGACGTGTTACGAATGTAAAACGAGGACGTTCAAGTGCATGTGATTTGTGAATTAGGAATGTAGGTTTCCCAGACACTTCTGGGTGTTCCTGACTTCAGAGCATGCCTGTTTTGCATGCACAACTTTGTTGGACCAATTTCTCTGTACACACGGTACAACAGTCGTGCAACCGCTTGTTGTACAACCAAAGTTTTCTAGTCTGCTCATCCAACTTCAGGTGTACAACCGTTGTACAACGGCTGTTATAATCACACATACTAATGGTCGGAGGATCATTCAACAAGCTGTCCATTCCATTTGCCCATTGGACTGGGGATGTTAGGCTGATGACAGAGAAACTTTTATTTTCAGAATTCTGCACAAGGCTTTGAGGTGAATTGCACCCCTCGGTCGGAAACAATATCTATGGGAACACCGTGGAGCTGGGCCATCTCCTTAATGAACACCCGGGAGGTCTCTGGAGCAGAGGGTGTTCCTTTTAAGGGCAAGAAATGTGCCATCTTTGTCAGCCGGTCGACCACCACGAAGATGGCCGTGCAGCCCTCAGAGGAAGGTAGCTCCACTACAAAGTCCATAGAAATAGTGGCCCAAGGTTGGTCTGGTACTGGCAGAGGTCGAAGTAAGCCCCAGGCCTTGTTCCGGGGAACTTTGTTTTGAGTGCAGATGGGGCAGGAGTTAATGTAGCCCTTACAGTCCTTTTCCAGGTCGGGCCACCAGAAGGTGTGCTGCACCAGCTCTAAAGTCTTGTGGATTCCGAAGTGTCCGGCCAAGGGATGATCATGACAGAGACCTAGGATGGTTATTCTGACCTCCTTCGGGACAAAGATTTGGTTTTCTCTCCACAAAAGACCCTCTCTGACCTGCAAGGAGTTCCTATAGAGGCCTGCTTCAACTGCAGCAAAAGGTCCATTTGAAGAAGCAGGAAATTCCCAGCTGGCAGAATAGTATCGGGTATCGCAGACTCCTTAGGATCTTCGAACATGCGTGATAACTAGAGTTGAGCGAACCCGGACTGTAAAGTTCGGGTCCGTACCGAACTTTGGGGTGTCCGGGACCCGGGTCCGGGGTTCTGGTAATTTTAATGAAAGTTCTGAAAATTGCTGTAAAAAAGTCCAGGAAGGTCCTAGAGGTCTGCAAAAGGAAGGAAAATGGGGGTAAGGGTGGGACAAGTGCCCTACAAAGAAATGGGGACAGGGAAATAACTTTAAATATTAAAAAAAAAATAACAACATAAAAAAAGCAAAAATGGAGGTGAATGTGGATCATCTTCAAACTGGGTCTGAAAAGTATTAATTAACGGTAGAAGCCATATAATTGTTCTAAAATCATCTTCAAACTGTGTCAAAAAGTATAAATAAGCTGGGAGAACCCATATCACTGTTCTGCAAACATCTGTAAAGTCTGTGTGTCACTTTAAATATAACCGGGACTAACTGAACTACTGTTCTGCAAACATCTGTAAAGTCTGTGTGTCCCTTTAAATAAAACCGGGACTAACTGAACTACTGTTCTGCAAACATCTGTAAAGTCTGTGTGTCACTTTAAATATAACCGGGACTAACTGAGCATCTGTTCTGCAAACATCTGTAAAGTCTGTGTGTCACTTTAAATATAACCGGGACTAACTGAACTACTGTTCTGCAAACATCTGTAAAGTTTGTGTCACTTTAAATATAATTGGGACTAACTGAACTACTGTTCTGCAAACATCTGTAAAGTTTGTGTGTCACTATAAATATAACCGGGACTAACTGAACATCTGTTCTGCAAACATCTGGAATGTGTGTGTGAAACTACAGCATAGAGAAGAACAGGTATATGTTTTCAATCTGCTATAGTTTCAAACACAGTTTGCAGATGTTTGCAGAACAGTGAAATGATATCACTGTTCTGCAAACATCTGGAATGTGTGTGTGAAACTACAGCATAGAGAAGAACCGGTATATGGTTTTGCTCTGCTATAGTTTCAAACACAGACTTTCTAGATGTGTGCAGAACAGATGTTCACTTATTCCCGGTTTCTGTTAAAGTGACACACAGACTTTCCAGAAGTGTGCAGAACAGATGTTCACTTATTCCCGGTTTAATTTAAAGTGACACACAGACTTTCCAGAAGTGTGCAGAACAGATGTTCACTTATTCCCGGTGTCATTTAACCACTCCAGGTCCGCGCTATAGCCGAAGTACGGCTCCAGCGCGGACCTGAAATGCCCGGAGGACGTCCATGGACGTCCTCCACTGCGCACGCTCCAAGTGCGCCCCCTGGCGGCAGCGCGCACGCGCGCGCCGCACGCTGCGCGAGCGTGCCCGTGGGTCGGGCGGACTCGATGTCCGCCCGAAACCCGCCGATCACCTTTAGGAGCCTCAGAATGGGGAACCGCTGTTGTAAACATGGCGGTTCCCCGTTCTGTGACAGTGGACATACCAGATCTACTGATCCCTGTCACTGGAATCAGTTAGATCTGTTATGTCCCGGCCAGCCCTGCCCCCCCACAGTTAGAACACACCCAGGGAACATATTTAACCCCTTCACTGCCCCCTGCTGGTTAACCCCTTCACTGCCAATGACATTTACAAAGTAATCAGTGGACATTTAAATTTCTGATCGCTGTATAAATGTCATTGGTCCCAAAAAGGTGTAAAAAATGTCCGACATTTCCGCCCCAATATCGCAGTCCCGATAAAAATCGCAGATCGCCGCCATTACTAGTAAAAAAAAAAATAATAATAAAAACGCCATAAATCAATTCCCAGTTTGTAGACGCGATAACTTTTGCGCAAACCAATCAATATACGCAGATTGCCGTTTTTTTTTACCAAAAATATGTAGAAGAATATATATCGGCCAAAACTGATGAATTTTTTTTAATGGATTTGTACTTTAGCAAAAAGTAAAAAATATTGTTCTTTTTTGCAAAATTGTCGCTCATTTTTTGTTTAAAGCGGCGATCAGAAATGACGCAGAGGGGATCAAATACCACCAAAAGAAAGCTCTATTTGTGGGAAAAAAAGGACGCAAATTTTATTTGGGTACAACGTCGCACGACCGCGCAATTGTCATTCAAAATGCGACAGCACTGAAAGCCAAAAATTGGTCTGGGCAGGAGGGGGGTTTAAGGGCCCGGTAAGGAAGGGGTTAAAGTGACACACAGACTTTCCAGATGTGTGCAGAACAGCTGTTCACTTATTCCCGGTTTCATTTAAAGTGACACACAGACTTTCCAGATGTGTGCAGAACAGATGTTCACTTATTCCCGGTTTCATTTAAAGTGACACACAGACTTTCCAGATGTGTGCAGAACCGATGTTCACTTATTCCCGGTTTCATTTAAAGTGACACACAGACTTTCCAGATGTGTGCAGAACAGATGTTCACTTATTCCCGGTTTCATTTAAAGTGACACACAGACTTTCCAGATGTGTGCAGAACAGATGTTTAGTTATTCCCGGTTTCATTTAAAGTGACACACACAGTTTCCAGATGTTTGCAGAACAGTGATATGGGTTCTCCCGGCTTATTTATACTTTTTTGACACAGTTTGAAGATGATTTTAGAACAGTTATATGGCTTCTACCGTTAATTAATACTTTTCAGACCCAGTTTGAAGATGGTCCACATCCACCTCCATTTTTGATTTTTTTATGTTTTTATTTTTTTTTACATGCTTTTAGTTATTTCCCTGTCCCCATTTCTTTGTAGGTCACTTGTCCCACCCTTACCCCCATTTCCTTCCTTTTGCAGACCTCTAGGACTTTCCAGGGCTTTCTTACAGCCATTTTTGTGCCTAAAAGTTCGGGTCCCTATTGATTTCAATGGGGTTCGGGGTCCGGGACAAAGTTCGGGTTCTGTCCGGACTCGAACCCGGACTTTGTCCCGAAGTTCGGCCGAACCAGCAGAACCCGGACTTCTAGAAGTTCGCTCAACTCTAATCACCTCATATTGCAGTAGGGACAGGTTCCTGTCGGTGCTGTTAAGGACAGATTATTGTTCTAAAATCATCTCATACTGGAGTGGAGACAGGTTCCTGGTGGTGCTGTGAGGGACAGATTATCGTTCTAAAATCATCTCATACTGGAGTAGGGAGAGGTTCCTGTCAGTGCTGTGAGGGACAGATTAGCGTTCTAAAATCATCTCATACTGCAGTAGGGACAGGTTCCTGTCGGTGCTGTGAGGGACATATTATCGTTCTAAAATAATCTCATACTGCAGTAGGGACAGGTTCCTGTCGGTGCTGTGAGGGACAGATTATCGTTCTAAAATCATCTCATACCGGTGTAGGGACATGTTCCTGTCGGTGCTGTGAGGGACAGATTATCATTCTAAAATCATCTCATACTGCAGTGGGGACAGGTTCCTAGCGGTGCTGTGAGGGACAGATTATCATTCTAAAATCATCTCATATTGCAGTAGGGACAGGTTCCTGTCGGTGCTGTGAGGGACAGATTAGCGTTCTAAAATCGTCTTATACTGTAGTAGGGAGAGGTTCCTGTTGGTGCTTTTTGGGACAGGTTATTGTTCTAAAATCATCTCATACTGGAGTAGGGAGAGATTCCTGAAGGGTGCTGTGAGGGACAGATTATCGTTCTAAAAATCATCTCATACTGGAGTAAGGACAGGTTCCTGTCGGTGCTGTGAGGGATAGATTATCATTCTAAAATCATCTCATACTACAGTAGGGACAGGTTCCTGGCGGTGCTGTGAGGGACAGATTATCGTTCTAAAATCATCTCATACTGGAGTAGGGAGAGGTTCCTGTTGGTGCTGTGAGGGACAGATTAGCGTTCTAAAATCACCTCAAATTGCAGTAGGGACAGGTTCCTGTCAGTGCTGTTAAGGACAGATTATTGTTCTAAAATCATCTCATACTGTAGTGGAGACAGGGTCCTGGTGGTGCTGTGAGGGACAAATTATCGTTCTAAAATCATCTCATACTGGAGTAGGGAGAGGTTCCTGTCAGTGCTGTGAGGGACAGATTAGCATTCTAAAATCATCTCATACTGCAGTAGCGACAGGTTCCTGTCGGTGCTGTGAGGAACAGATTATCGCTCTAAAATCATCTCATACTGGTGTAGGGAGAGGTTCCTGTCGGTGCTGTGAGGGAAAGCTTATCGTTCTAAAATCATCTCATACTGCATTAGGGACATGTTCTTGACGGTGCTGTGAGGGACATATTCTCATGCTAAAATCTTCTCATACTGCAGTAGGAACAGGTTCCTATCGGTGCTGTGAGGGACAAATTAGCGCTCTAAAATCATCTCATACTGGTGTAGGGAGAGGTTCCTGTCGGTGCTGTGAGGGACAGATTATCGTACTAAAATCATGACATACTGGAGTAGGGAGAGGTTCCTGTCGGTGCTGTGAGGGACATATTATCGTTCTAAAATCATCTCATACTGTAGTAGGGACAGGTTCCTGTTAGTGCTGTGAGGGACAGATTATCTTTCTAAAATCATCTCATACTGCAGTAGGGACAGGTTCTTGGTGGTGCTGTGAGGGACAGATTCTCATTCTAAAATCTTCTCATACTGCAGTAGGGACAGGTTACTGTCGGTGCTGTGAGGGACAGATTAGCGCTCTAAAATCATCTCATACTGGTGTAGGGAGAGGTTCCTGTCGGTGCTGTGAGGGACAGATTATCGTTCTAAAATATTGTCATATTGGTGTAGGGAGATGTTCCTGTTGGTGCTGTGAGGGACAGATTATAGTTCTAAAATCATCTCATACTGCAGTAGGGACAGGTTCCTATCAGTGCAGTGAGGGACAGATTATCATTCTAAAATCATCTCATACTGGAGTAGGGGCAGGTTCCTGGTGGTGCTGTGAGGGACATATTATCGTTCTAAAATAATCTCATACTGCAGTAGGTACAGGTTCCTGTAGGTGCTGTGAGGGACAGATTATCGTTCTAAAATCATCTCATACTGGTGTAGGGACAGGATCCTGTCGGTGCTGTGAGGGACAGATTATCATTCTAAAATCGTCTTATACTGTAGTAGAGAGAGGTTCCTGTTGGTGCTTTGAGGGACAGGTTATTGTTCTAAAATCATCTCATACTGGAGTAGGAAGAGATTCCTGTCGGTGCTGTGAGGGACAGATTATCGTTCTAAAATAATCTCATACTGCAGTACGGACTGGTTCCTGTCCGTGCTGTGAGGGATAGATTATCGTTCTAAAATCATCTCATACTGGAGTAGGGAGAGGTTTCTGTCGGTGCTGTGAGGGACATATTATCGTTCTAAAATCATCTCATACTGCAGTAGGTACAGGTTCCTGTCGGTGCTGTTAAGGACAGATTATTGTTCTAAAATCATCTCATACTGCAGTGGAGACAGGTTCCTGGTGGTACTGTGAGGGACAGATTATCGTTCTAAAATCATCTCATACTGGAGTAGGGAGAGGTTCCTGTCAGTGCTGTGAGGGACAGATTAGCATTCTAAAATCATCCCATACTGCATTAGGCACAGGCTCCTGTCGGTGCTGTGAGGGACAGATTAGCATTCTAAAATCATCCCATACTGCATTAGGCACAGGCTCCTGTCGGTGCTGTGAGGGACAGATTAGCGCTCTAAAATCATCTCATACTGGTGTAGGGAGAGGTTCCTGTCAGTGCTGTGAGGGACAGATTATCGTTCTAAAATCATCTCATACTGCAGTAGGGACAGGTTCCTGGCGGTGTTGTGAGGGACAGATTACCATTCTAAAATCATCACATACTGGAGTAGGGAGAGGTTTCTGTCGGTGCTGTCAGGGACAGATTATCGTTCTAAAATCATCACATACTGGTGTAGGGAGATGTTCCTGTCGGTGCTGTGAGGGACAGATTACAGTTCTAAAATCATCTCATACTGCAGTAGGGACAGGTTCTTGTTGGTGCTGTGAGGGACAGATTAGCGTTCTAAAATCATCTCATACTGCAGTAGGGAAAGGTTCCTGTCGGTGCTGTGAGGGACACATTATCGTTCTAAAATCATCACATACTGGAGTAGGGAGAGGTTCCTGTCAGTGCTGTGAGGGACAGATTATCGTTCTAAAATCATCTCATACTGCAGTAGGTACAGGTTCCTGTCGGTGCTGTTAAAGACAGATTATTGTTCTAAAATCATCTCATACTGGAGTGGAGACAGGGTCCTGGCGGTACTGTGAGGGACAGATTATCGTTCTAAAATCATCTCATACTGCAGTAGGTATAGGTTCCTGTCGGTGCTGTGAGGGACAGATTAGCGTTCTAAAATAATCTCATACTGGAGTGGGGAGAGTTTCCTGTCAGTGCTGTGAGGGACAGATTAGCGTTCTAAAATCGTCTCATCCTCGAGTAGGGAGAGGTTCCTGTTGGCGCTGTGAGGGACAGATTAACGTTCTAAAATCATCTCATACTGCATTAGGGACAGGTTCCTGTCGGTGCTGTGAGGGACAGATTAGCGCTCTAAAATGATCTCATACTGCAGTAGGGACAGGTTCCTGTCGGTGCTGTTAAGGACAGATTATCGTTCTAAAATCATCTCATACTGGAGTAGGGACAGGTTCCTGTTGGTACTGTGAGGGACAGATTATCGTTCTAAAATCATCTCATACTGGAGTAGAGAGAGGTTCCTGTCGGTGCTGTGAGGGATAGATTATTGTTCTCAAATCATCTCATACTGCAGTAGGGACAGGTTCTTTGCAGTGCTGTGAGGGACAGATTATCGTTCTAAAATCATCCCATACTGCAGTAGGGACAGGTTCCTGTTGGTGCTGTGAGGGACAGATTATCGTTCTAAAATCATCACATACTGGAGTAGGGAGAGTTTTCTGTCGGTGCTGTGAGTGACAGATTATCATTCTAAAATCATCTCATACTGCAATAGGGACAGGTTCCTGTCAGTGCTGTGAGGGACAGATTATCGTTCTAAAAGCATCTCATACTGCAGTAGGTACAGGTTCCTGTCGGTGCTGTTAAGGACAGATTATCGTTCTAAAATCATCTCATACTGGAGTGGAGACAGGTTCCTGGCTGTGCTGTGAGGGGCAGATTATCATTCTAAAATCATCTCATACTGCAGTAGGGACAGGTTCCTGTTGGTGCTGTGAGGAACAGATTATCGTTCTAAAATCATCTCCTACTGGAGTAGGGAGAGTTTCCTGTCGGTGCTGTGAGGGACAGATTAGCATTCTAAAATCATCTCATACTGCAGTAGGGACAGGTTCCTGTCGGTGCTGTGAGGGACAGATTATCGTTCTAAAATCATCTCATACTGGTGTAGGGAGAGGTTCCTATCGGTGCTGTGAGGGACAGATTATTGTTCTCAAATCATCTCATACTGCAGTAGGGACAGGTTCTTGGCATTGCTGTGAGGGACAGATTATCGTTCTAAAATCATCTCATACTGCACTTAGGGAAATTTTCCTGTTGGTGCTGTGAGGGACAGATTATCGTTCTAAAATCATCCCATGCTGCAGTAGGGACAGGTTCCTGTCTGTGCTGTGAGGGACAGATTAACGTTCCAAAATCGTCTCATCCTGGAGTAGGGAGAAGTTCCTGTCGGTGCTGTGAGGGACAGATTACAGTTCTAAAATCATCTCCTACTGCAGTAGGGACAGGTTCCTGTCGGTGCTGTGAGGGACAGTTTAGCGCTCTAAAATCATCTCATACTGGTGTAGGGAGAGGTTCCTGTCGGTGCTGTGAGGGACAGATTATCGTTCTAAAATCATCTCATACTGCAGTATGGACAGGTTCCTGGTGGTGCTGTGAGGGACATATTAGCGTTCTAAAATCATCTCATACTAGAGTAGGGAGAGGTTCCTGTTGGTGCTATGAAAGACAGATTATCATTATAAAATCATCTCATACTGCAGAAGGGATAGGTTACTGTCGGTGCTGTGAGGGACAGATTATCGTTCTAAAATCATCTCATACTGGAGTAGTGACAGGTTACTGTCGGTGCTGTGAGTGACAGATTATCGTTCTAAAATCATCTCATACTGGAATAGGGAGAGGTTCCTGTCGGTGCTGTGAGGGACAGATTATCGTTCTAAAATCATCTCATACTGCAGTAGTGGCAGGTTCCTGGTGCTGCTGTGAGGGACAGATTAGCATTCTAAAATCATTTCATACTGGAGTAGGGAGAGGTTCCTGTCGGTGCTGTGATGGACAGATTAGCGTTCTAAAATCATCTCATACTGGAGTAGGGAGAGGTTCCTGTCGGTGCTGTGAGGGACAGATTATCATTCTAAAATAATCTCATACTGCAGTAGGTACAGGTATCTGTCGGTGCTGTGAGGGATAGAATTAGTGTTCTAAAATCATCTCATACTGGTGTAGGGAGATGTTCCTGCTGCTGGTGTGAGCGGTGCATTTCTTGCACAAAAATAAAATGTGCGTCTATGTTGCTGTTTTAAAAAAAAAAAAGAATAATAATTAATTATTCTTTTTTTTTTAGTATTAATAAATAGTGCTACATAGTGCATTTGCACCTTGCTGCGCATTTCTTGCAAAAAAATAAAAAGTGCTTCTACATGGCTGGTTTAAAAAAAAAAATATTTTAAATACTACATTTGCGGCCAGCGGTGCATTTCTTGCACATAAATTAAAAAGTGCATCTACATTGCTGGTTTAAAAAAAAAAGAATAATAATTTATTATTCTTTTTTTAATTATTAATAGTGCTACATAGTACATTTGCGTCCAGAATGAGGAGAGCGTCAAATAAGGGACGTGGTCGTGGTGCTGCTGGTGCTGCTGGTGCTGCTGGTGTTGGTGGTGTTGGTGAAGTTCCTGTTGCAAGGAGAGGACATGGTCAATTTGTGCCAGCTACCCGTACAAGTGAAACACCTTCCACAGGTGCGAGTAGCCCACAGAACCTTCAACCTTATATCGTAGGCCCGAATGCCGCTCAACGAATGGTGAGGCCAGAACAAATACATGCGATAGTAGATTGGGTGGCTCCAGTACCTTCACATTGTCTCCCACCCAGTCCCTTGATGAAAGCTCAGAGTTGGCACCTGAACCCCATGGCCATCTGTCTTTCAACTCAGCCCCTTGTAAATCAGCCAAGCAGTCTGAGCCCCAAGTCATGCAGCAGTCTCTTCTGCTTTTTGATGACTCTGCTGGTGTGCTTTCCATGGGCCATCCACATAGCCCTGCCCCAGAAGTGGAAGACATTGAGTGCACCGATGCCCAACCACTTCTATTTAAGGATGAGGACATGGAAACACGACCGCAGCACGTCTCTGATGATGACGAAACACAGGTGCCAACTGCTGCGGCTTTCCACAGTGTGCAGACTGACAAGGAGAGCGGTGGTGAAGGGTGGGTGGAAGATGATGTGGAGGATGATGAGGTCTTAGACCTCACATGGAATGAATGTTATGCGAGTGACGTGTGCAGTTTGGAGGAAAAAGGGGTGGTTGCACAGAGGCACCAGCACAGCAAAAGAGGAAACAGGTTGCAAAAGCGGAGCGACCGTCCCCCTAGACAGTGCGCTTGCTACTATCCACCGCACCAAGGGACCTAGCACACCAAAGGAAACTCAAAGGAGTACCCCAGTGTGGCAGTTCTTCAGACAATGTGCTTACGACAAGACACAAGTGGTTTGCACGCTGTGCAATCAGAGCCTGAAGCGAGGCATAAATGTTCTAAACCAGTGGTTCTCAACCCTGTCCTCAAGTACCCCTAACAGGCCATGTTTTCAGGGTTTCCTTTATCTTGCACAGGTGCCTTAAATCAGAGTCAATAGCTTGGTATATTGAACAGCTATTTTATCCAAGAGAAACTCCTAAAACATGGCCTGTTGGGGGTACTTGAGGACAGGGTTGAGAACCACTGTTCTAAACCATAGCACCACCTGCATGACCAGGCATCTACATGCAAAGCACGAGCTGCAGTGGAATAAGCACCTCAAAATCCAAGAAAGGTCTCGGCCTCCTCCTGCCTCCTCTTCTGCTGCTGCCTCGGCCTCTTCCTTGACCTCTACAGTGCCAGTGTCACCTGCCACCCAGCAAACAGATGATGTGACAGCAACGCCACCATGTCCGCCACCGTCCACAAGCATTTCCACACAGTCCCATGGAAGCTTACAGCTCTCCATCTCCCAAACACTGGAGAGAAAGAGGAAGTACCCCCCTACCCACCCACGATCCCTTGCCCTGACTGCCAGCATTTCAAAATTCCTGGCCTTTGAAATGCTGTCATTCCATCTGGTGGATACGGACAGTTTTAAAAACCAGATGGTGGTGGCTGTCCCACAGTACGTGGTTCCCAGCCGCCACTACTTTTCCAGGCGAGCCATCCCTTCCCTACACAAACAAGTCGGGGACAAGATCAAGTGTGCACTACACAACGCCATGAGGGCCTGAGGTGGCTAGCCATTTGGCGCATGTCCTTCAGCCACCGAGGATTGCAGGGCATTTCTCTTTGCCTCCTGTTGCCTCCTAATCCGCTTCCTCCTCCTCTACCCCCTCCTCATGTGGTCAGCGTAACACCTTCACCACCAACTTCAGCACATCCAGAGGGAAACAACAGCAGGCTGTTTTAAAACTGATATGTTTTGGGGATAAACCCCACACTGCGCTGCAGCTGTGGACGGACATTGAACAACAGACCAATGAATGGTTGTTGCCACTGAGCCTCAAGCCCGGCCTGGTGGTGTGCGATAATGGGCGAAATCTCGTAGCAGCTCTGGGCCTCGCTGGTTTGACGCACATCCCTTGCCTGGCGCATTTGCTGAATTTGGTGGTGCAGAAATTTCTAAAAAACTATCTGGATATGTCAGAGCTTCTGCAGAAAATGCGGGCCGTCTGTGCAGGCTTTCGGCATTCTCATCCTGCTGCTGCTCACCTGTCTGCGCTGCAGCGGAACTTCAGCCTTCCCGCTCACCGCCTCCTATGTGACGTGCCCACAAGGTGGAAGTCCACCTTGCATATGCTGGAGAGACCGAGCGAGCAGCAGCAGTCAATAGTGGAGTTTCAGCTGCAGCACGCACAGGTCATTTGCTCTGCGGAACAGCACCACTTCACCACCAAGGAGTGGGCTTCCATGCGAGACCTGTGTACTATATTGCGGTGTTTCGAGTACTCCGCCAACATGGCCAGTGCAGATGATGCTGTTCTTAGCGTTACTATCCCACTTCTATGTCTCCTTGAAAAAATACTTCAGGCAATGATGGAAGAGGATGTGGCACAGGAGGAAAAGGAAGAGGGGTCATTTCCAAGTTTATCAGGCCAGTCATTCACAAGTGGCTTGGGGGGGTGGGTTCCTGCACCAGCATAGGCCAGGTCAAAAATTTTCAAGCCAGGGGACAGTTCAGGAGGATGAGGAGGACAAGGATGATGAGGAGGAGGAGGAGGAAGAAGAGGAACCGTGTTCACAGCAGGGTGGCACCCAACGCAGCTTGTGGGCATCACTGGAGCATGGCTGGGGGGATACAGAGGACACAGATGATACACCTCCCACAGAGGACAGCTTGTCTTTGCCTCTGGGCAGCCTGGCACACATGAGCGACTACATGCTGCAGTGCCTGCTCAATGACAGCCGAGTTGCCCACATTTTAACTTGTGCTGATTACTGGGTGGCCACCCTGCTGGATCCCCGTTACAAGGACAACGTGCTGTCCTTCACCACTTGACCACTGGGCACTTAAACCCCCTTAACAACCAGACCAATTTTCGGCTTTCAGCGCTCTCACACTTTGAATGATAATTACTCAATCATGCAACACTGTACCCATATGAAATTTGCGTCCTTTTTTCACAGAAATAGAGCTTTCTTTTGGTGGTATTTAATCATCGCTGGGTTTTTTATTTTTTGCGCTATAATTAAAAAAAGACCGAAAATTTTGTAAAAAAATGTATTTTTCTGTTATAAAATTTAGCAAATTAGTAATTTTTCTTCATAAATTTTGGCCAAAATTTATACTGCTACCTATCTTTGGTAAAAAAAAAAACTAATTAGTGGATATTATTTGGTCTTTGTTAAAGTTATAGAGTCTACAAGATATGGTGCCAATCACTGAATATTGATCACACCTGATGTACTGACAGCCTATCTCATTTCCTGAGACCCTAACAAGCCAGGAAAGTACAAATACCCCCCTAAATTACCCCTTCTTGGAAAGTAGACATTCCAAGGTATTTAGTAAGATTCATGGTGAGTTTTTTGAAGTTGTAATTTTTCTGACAATTCTTTGCAAAATGACATTTTTTTTTCTTTTTTTTCCTCCAAAATTGTCATATGTTAACGGGTTATTTCTCACACCCAAAACATGCATACCACAAATTACACACCAAAACACATTCTACTACTCTACATTCTACTACTCCTCCTGAGTATGGCAATACCACATGTTTGAGTCTTTTACACTGCCTGGCCACATACATATAATTTCTTGACTACCTCTTGCACTTTTGAAGGTCCTGGAGCACCAGGACAATGGAAGACCCATCTTGGAACGTAAACACCCCAACGTATATTCTAGGAGGCATAGTGAGTCTTTTGAACGTGTCATTTTTTTCCACAAGTTTTTGGAAAATGTGGAAAGAAAATGAAAACGCATTTTTTTTTACACAAAGTTGTCCATGTATACAATATTTCTAACACACAGCATGTACCTAGCAAAAATGACACCCTAAAATATATTCTGTTACTCCTCCCGAGTATGGCGATACCACATGTGTGACACTTTTACACAGCCTGGCCCAACATGCAGGGAGCACCGTCAGGTTTTCTAGGGGCATACATTTAGAATCTAATTTGACCATCTTTTACACTATTGTGAGGCACTGTGGTGGCATGGATAGGCACTGTAGTGGCAAAGATGGGCAGGGTATTGGCACGGATGAGCAGTAGAGTGGCACAGATGGGCACTGTAGTGGCACGGGTGGGCACTGTAGTGGCATGGATGGGCACTGTAGTGGCATGGATGGGCAGTGTAGTGGCACGGTTGGGCACTGTAGTGGCATGGATGGGCTCTGTAGTGGCACGGATGGGCACTGTAGTGGCATGGATGTGTCACGGATGAGAACTGATGTGGTATGGATGAGCATGAATGAGGCACAAATGTGGGGATGGATGAGCCACGGATGGGTGGGTGAGCACGGATGGGTGGGTGAGCATGGATGGATGGCTGGGTGAGCATGGATGGATGGCTGGGTGAGCATGGATGGGTGAGCACGGCTGGGTGAGTGAGCATGGATGGATGGCTGGGGGAGCATGGCTGGGTGGGTGAGCATGGATGGATGGCTGGGTGAGCATGGATGGATGGCTGGGTGAGCACGGCTGGGTGGGTGAGCCTGGATGGATGAGTGAGCATGGATGGATGGGTGAGCATGGATGGGTGAGCATGGATGGATTGAGTAGGTAGGTC
>BLSH010072866.1:163856-180796 GCA_018402905.1 Glandirana rugosa | reverse complement strand
GAGATTTTTTCAGGACCTTTCCCGATCTCCCGACGTTTTCCTTCGTTTTACCCCCATTCTCATCCTGTTCACGGGACGTTTGTTTACACCTATCCCTTTATTGAATTTTAGTGTAATTTTTTTATTTTTAACCTCCTCCTCCTCCTACACCTCATCCTCGGATCTCCAACTCCTCCGTTACTGGCACTGCCACATCCACCTGTTATCACAGACAAGCGCAGCCGCCTGTCCACAGCCAATGTGGACAAGCTAACGTTTATTAAAATGAACCAGGCATGGATCCCACAAGACTTGTCTGTACCTTGTGCAGAAGAATAGACATTTAGACCAGCCTCACACAGCCATTGGTATACTTGTTTTTTTGAATATGCCTCAATATTTTGGGGGCTACCCCAATTAGAAAAAAAAAACAAATAAACAACAAAAAGTGTTGGCTACCTCCTCCTCCTCCGCCGCCACTTCCACCTACACCGTCACGGTCATTGCCTCCTCAACCTCTAGGCTCCTACTCCACATCCTCCTCCTCCTCCAATTTTTATTTTTTTAATGTGATTTTAAGTTATTTCCCTATCCACATTTGTTTGCAGGGCACTTGTCCTACTCTTACCCCCATTTTGCTTCCTTTTGCAGCCCTCTAGCCCTTTCCAGGACTTTTTTAGAGCCATTTTTTGCCCAAAAGTTCAGATCACCATTGACTTTAATGGGGTTAGGGGTCCGGGGTCAAGTTCGGTGCCGAATTCGAACTTTTTCACGAAGTTCGGCCGAACCCGACGAACCCGAACATCCAGGTGTCCGCTCAACTCTAATAATGAGGCCCTGTGTGCATGGGCCAATCATGTAACAGCATTTTGAAGCTCCTTTATCGCTACATCTTGGGAGTCCTGACGTTTCTCAGTTTCCTCCAATCTTGTCAGTAAATGTGCCATATCTGATCTCACAGCCGAGATCTCTTTTTTTATGGATCTCTCCAGGCTGTGGAACATGCCTGCCAGTTCTTTTTTGAGGCTTCTGATGAGGGAGGACATCTCAGATCCAATAGGGGAGGCAGGGTCCTCCATCAGTTCCAAGCATAAGGAGGAGGCGGGCGAGCCGTCGTGGGGAGATGCTGTGTGGGCAGAGGGAGAGCAACTTGAGCGCGCGGTCTTGGCCCTGGCGCGCTGTGCGGGAGAGCCATGTTTCTCAGCGGCCAGAAAGCACTTGATGGAGCCAGAGGTGGCCAGCTGAGCAGCGGATCCCTTCCCTTGATTCTTACCAGTGTTCGTGCGGGATCTGGCAGGCTTAGATGGCCTGCTTAGAGGGTCCTTAGGCAAGTAAGTTGACGGAGCTTGTGTCATACACGTGCAGCCGGCACCATGCGGAAACCACGCCCCCACATGAAATGTACATACCTAGCGCTGCCATGTATTCTACAGGCACATTATAAACCAGGACAACTCATATCCAGAATCACATTTATCGCTGTAATATACATTTCTGATAAATGTGAATTATGTATAATCATTCACCGAATCTGATCGCAGGCTAGCTCAGTATAAGAATCTCTGGAAAACCCAGACAAGCTTTAAGTGTGACTGCCCACACTCTGCATGGAGACCCCAGGACAGATATTTAGCTATCCTATGACTGTTAGTATATTCTTGCTACACTTTTGGCCATACTTTTCATATACGTACAGCTAAAGAATGATCTCTGTAGTTGCTTTTTGTCCCTTTTTCCACCTTGTCTCTGCTCATCTGGAGCACTATTGACTTATCAAGAAAATCCTAACAAGTGTTCTAATCCATTTCCACGATATACAAAACTGAAAGAAATGTTTTGCCTTAAGTTATACTTAAATTTTTGCCTGTAGCAAAACTGCAAAGGAGTGGAAAAAGCATTGTCACCCAATATAAGAAAGTGCCTTAACAAAGAACTAAAAATCAGGAATACTGGGTATTATGTTATGATATGTTGCCATGTTAGCAATTATATTAGATTTATGTAATTGTGGGAGATCAACTTTAACCCTTCTCTTACTACATGATCTGTTTACTACTTTAATACTGTTCAGCTTTTCCGCAGTATTTATTACAGGCCAGTGAGCCAATTTAGTATCCTACTGTCTTCACCACTCTAACTCTGGACCTCTTTCACTGCTCCCCCAGCCCTGGGTGTATCTGTATGATGGGTAACAACATCACTCACTGAATTAAATTTATAAACGATGGTGAATTCAGGACCAGAGAAGAGCTAATCAAATTGGATTAGTTAGTTTCAGACTTCAGTGCTTTTTGTTTGGTCTAGATTATCAGAATCTTTATTAGATAAGCTTGAATTGGCAACATTTGTAGGTGCTGCAAGCTTCTACGTGATATCCATCTGTAACAAATGTTCTGTTACCTGCAGCTCAAGAGAGAAAATGCCAAGCTCAGCTCATACAACCTCAGAATATTTGACTTTCAACACATTACTCCTTAGTATCAGCTCTAAATAAACAGGTCATTGTAATAATTCTGGGTAAAATATATATACATGTCATTAAAAAACACAAGTTTTAGCTGCAACAGTTTGAAAGAAAAAGGGATGTACTTGGCTAGGTTCATTACAGAAGTTACCTTAGAGATATGAATATCATTAAATAGTTTGAACATTTAAATAACTGTTAAAGCTTCAGATTTTTTCTCACTTTTAAATGACTTACTGCTATAACACAAAATAGTCTGTAAGATAAATAAACTCATACCATCTGTGATGCAGCTTAATGATGCTGTATGCAAAGATTGACAATGTATAAATGTAAGCCGAATACTTAAAATAGACATATAAATAGCAAAACTGTATTTTGAAAGGTCAATAAACAAATATAGCCTATTTACCTATTTATTGTTAAGCCTTCCAAGGTAATGTCACAATGTCTGCATGCAATAAAGTATTACTAAATAAAGACCTTCTGAATGAGGTATATAGAAACATCCCTCATAGAGTTAATGTTTAATTATGATCCAGTGGCCACAAAGTTGGTGAAAAAGTGTCCAATATAGGGCCCCATGACAAAATAATTATTAATATTCTCAGTTTCATTTTAGGGTATTAGATAAAATCAGGTCACCAGATGTTCAAAATTAAATTTGGGAACACCATACTGACTACTGATGAATTTTAACCACAGCCCAAAAAATTATGGCACCATTTTTAACAATTGGTCATATACACTCAGAACAAGAGCAATGACATACATCGTATAAAGACTAAGGCACCATGAGCAGAGAAATGATGTTGTGTGCCACGTTCATCACAAGAAATAATGGGTCTGTCCAAAATATGGTAACAGTTGGGGGTCTTAAGACAGTTCAATAAAAAAACCTAAGCCTACATTGCTCTGGGTCAGGAGTAAGTAATGCACAGAGTTCAGTTGTCAGAAGTAAGTAACTTACATATTACAGTAAATTACATGCAGTTTGCAAAGGGTAAGAGCAAGTAAAATACAGAGTGCAGGGGTCAAGAATATGGATTGCTAGCAAGTAGTGTGTTGTAGCTTTATATACCATTGTCAATAAATGTTTGCATTTTTTACTGCCTTTTTTTTCTGCAAAGAAAAGCTCAGTAACCATATGCTGGTCTTCACTTTTTAACCTGAACTAAGAGAAAAGTAAAGCTGTAAATTGACATTGCTACTGACAACTCCAGGGGCAAAATTGCTTCCTCCATTTTTGTGAGCAAGCAAAGTAACCAGATCTGTGCTTTTATAACAATATAACCTATTTACTGATCGCTCAGAATTACTTTTCATCATGGTATGCTATTTGTTCCCTTTGCTGTAGTCTGATCTGTGCTGTACGGGTGCCAATTCCACCCCAATATGGTACTTCTGGTCTCTGGGGCCAATTTTGCATATTTGGGCAGAGAGCCAGCTTTCCTTTACCAGCTTTTGAATTCTAAACTGCAGTAAAAGAAAGCTGACCTGTCACACAATGATTGACGCATATTTGCAATAGGCTACAGAGTCCAGCCACAGAGTTTGCCAATGTGGGGGAGATGTAGGCCTGTGCAGAACAGAAAACATTGTTTCATTTTGGATAGATTTGTTATGTTACTAATTTTGTTTAGTTGATTTATTTCAGAATTTGTTTAGTTCGCTTCATTTTGTTTATTCATTTCTAACTAATTACATATTTTCGGAATGATTAAAATTCAGATCGCAAAAAAATTGTAGATCGTTTTGAATTCTGTGTGAAGAATAGCTGGTTGTTAAAGAGTAGGCCGGGAAGCCGACCACCACCTCCTTAACAAAAGATCACTCATCAGCTGTCAGCAGACTTCCCCGCTGACAGCTGAAATGTGAACAAAAGGTTTCCAGCAATGACAAAAATGCAGAAAAAAACAGCCAAGGGAACCACTAAATTTAAAGAACAAAATGGTGTGGGGTCCCCACCAAAATCCATACCAGACCTTTATCCAAGCATGCAGTCTGGCAGGCCAGGAAAGGAGGGGGAAGAGCGAGTGCTCCCCTCTTGAATCATACTAGGCCACATGCCCTCAACATGGAGGGTGCTTTGGGCCAAGGGGGTCTGCCCCCCTCAAAGCACCTTGTCCCCATGTTGATGAGGACAAGGGCCTATTCCCCGCAAGACTGGCCAGTTGGTGACTTATCAGAATCTGGGAGCCCCTTTAACAAGGGGGCCCCCAGATCTTACCCCGCCATGTGAATGAGTAGGGGCTACCTCTACTCATTCACCACAAAAGTGTAAAAAGTAAATAAAAACACAGAAACAGGGTCAAAATTGGCTGCCCAATCCTTTTAAACTGACTTGACATGTTATATTCCACCTTTTATAATAAAGTGGTTGTCAACTCTTGACAACCACTCTAACCTACCGGTAAGCCTATAATAAGACTTACTTGTATTCCCTGCATATCTCCTAAACCTGCATGGTTTAGGAGATATACAGTGTACTTGCATGTGCCGACATCATCGGGCACATGCGTAATAAAGAAATGGCCTCCATGCCGTTTCTCCACTGAGATCATGTCGCGATTGGCGGCTCCCGCGCGCATGTGCTGAAGTGACGTCACACGGCTTTGGCAAATCACAGAGCCAGAGTCCGTGGCACTGGAAGGAAGAGGGGCGAAGATAGGCACTTCCTGGAGCGGGGACAGTGTGGGCTTCCAATGCAGGTAAGTGTCACATAATAGACTAGTATGCGATGCATACTAGCCTATTATGCTTTTATAATGCAGGGTAATAAAGAGTAACAGAGAGGAAGTAAAATCCTTCAGGGTTTACTTCCTCTTTAACTTTCTATACTGCTATACTGAAATATATCCACAGCACTCACCCCAATAGCACTTAGGCTCACTATCCTACACAGGTAACCCTGTTTTTTTCAGCACTATAACCATGCCCTTCCTGGCTCATCCCATCTCTTCTGTTCCTTTCACCCTGCTCACTCTTACAATTTATACCTCCGTTCTCTTTTGCCTCCTCACTTACAACAGCTTAATCACAATTTCTCTATCCTCATTTCACTCCTTACAGAACTTTTACCACCAGTCCATCTACACCAGCTTCATCTCCCATCCCGGTGGTTGGCCCCGCTCTGGTGTCCACCTATGTGGGGTGCCACCACCTCGCCCGTCAGCACAGCTCCCGACCATGTTGGTTTCCCTGTATGACCTGCCATCGCTGGTTCCCCGGTGTCGATACACAGACTATGTGAGTACATCCCATACTAGGTTATGTGGTGGCTGCCTGTGGGCAATAGAGGCCCCACCTACCTGTATGTGGACAACAGTGAGTTTATGTTTTTCATTTTGTATTGCAGATTAAAACATGCTTGCTCCTGATGAGGTTCCCCTTAGCCACGAAACGCGCCGAGCTACCATTGTCGTGTTTCTGCCGCAAATTTGTGTCTGATGACTTATTACTGTTTTAAATCTGTATGGTTGTATTCAGGGTCAATACCCCAGGAATTCGGGTCATGGACCATGCAGCTTTTATTGTGCAATCTAACATTTCTGTGTACACAATATGAAATTGATGGATGGGTAATATTGCTATGTTATGTTATATGACTTTTACTGCATAAAATGTCTTACAAGTTTGGATCACTTCTGTGACCAGATATGTATCAATTGCTTGCTTTTGCACGATATTATAAGAAATGTATTATCTATTCAATCCTCTTTTTGTGGTATCCATCAATGGTACAATATGACAACCACATGCTTCATTTAAAGTCCCATGTTTCCTCTTTCCCCCCATTGCACTCTGGGAACTTGTCTGCACTGCAAACCCACCAACAGCAATACCCTTCCACATAAAGCACATTCTTCATTCCTGATAAGAAGCATTCCTTTCACCCAAATGCTTAATGTGCTTAGGAGTCACTCCAATGCTGCTACTGCATTAGCTTTATTGGATTATATAATCCAGCTCTTCACCAAAAAAGGGTACTTCAGGGAGGAACTCCTAAAGCAAAAGCAGTGGGCTCTTACCGCAGCTACTGATACTATTCACCTCCAGAAATTAATATTTTTTCCCACTCCTTACTCCAATAGCAGCATGCTGGTCAAGGATGCGGTCAATGTCCACTGACCTATTGTTCTTATGATGCCAACTTATCTGTAGCTGATTCACCATTGTCAAATATCAGTTATTCCAGGGGGAAAAATCTTAAGGATCTGTTGGTCTGAGCTAAATTGTTATCTGTACAGGTTTCCTTGTGGCTATGACCATGTAAAATGTGTGCTATTTATGTTCCAACTGCAGTACATGCAGACATATGCTCATTGAACAGTATTTTTTCTTCACCCTAAATCTGGCAAATTGATTTATATTAAACACATTTAACATGCACTTCATATTATGTGAACAATCTACTTCTTTGCCCATGTCATGTGTATTCTGTAAAATCATCACATCATTCAGAGATCGCTTCAATAAACAGCTAGACAACAAGCTTTTCTTTAGGATCCTGAAAACAATCAGTTGCACACCATTTTCTCCAACCGAATCACCCATTGGCCTCCCTTGAATGCATGGTGATTGTGTTCCCTTGCTGATCAGAGGTGGAGATCGCCCATTGCCTATTACCACAACATGAATGTTTCTCGATCTATGATTTACAAACCACTGCACTCAAAGACCTTAAAGTAGTATTATACCATCAGCATTTTTTTGCCTAACACTTTGAGCACAATAGAATAAACATTACCCAAAAAATATTTACTAAAATCCTTCTCCAGGTTTCACAGTCAACAGTTGACAGTGCAGTCTCTAGTCTAGTCACCAAATTAAACAGGAATGTAGGCAAACATTAAAAGATAAGGAAGTTGCATATGTAAGTGATTAAATCAGCTGCTAAAAGTGCTTAAAACCGAAAGTTTAATGTCACTTTGATGGACAATTGAGCTAGAATTGCTTCCTGTGATATTTTTATCACATCGGGATTCTGCATCATATATGTTTTACTGCCTCTTTGTTTTGCAGCTTTTCAGGGATGTGATTAGTGCCAACGATCTTAATGTGATCGCATTGGGAGTTTTATTTGGTCCTGGTGTCCTACACAATTTGTGGTCAGGCTGACTTTGATCTTGACTCAAAAGACTCCCTGTTGACTGGCCTTTTCCTCTGATGGCCTTTTTTAGCCCTCCTTATATCTCCGTTCATGTATTTTGACAAAATTCACCATTAGGTCTCATTCACACAGGTATACCAAACCGTACAACTGCTACACATAAACATACATAGTAAAAATAACAGCTTTATTCTATATAGCATAAAATAGCATGCATACATCCCTTGATTTAAAAAGCATACATAGCTTAGTAGACTCAGCTTTTACAATCATTGAACATAATCCCTAAGAATTCTTAGGAATAGAGATAAAATATTCAACAAAAATGTATTGGTACCAAATGTAATACTGTCTCAATTTGGTCCAGTGAAGAGTTTGTAGATAATGTACAAACCTAATTCCGTGTTTTGCCCAGAAAGCACTTCCTCAGGGAACCATAGGGGTTATGTTCTGTTAATAAGAAAAGAGTACATGTATGAGAAGCAAAATTGTATATATATCATCACCTTAAAGTATTTAATCTCTCAAGAAATCACATAGATAAATACATAGGAGCAAGACTGCAGACTGTACATAGGCCACATGACAATTTTTTTTTTTTTTACGTTCAATGATTGCAAGAATTAAACCTATTAAGCTATGTATGCTTTTTAAATCAAGGCATATATGCATTATATTTTATCTGTTTATAGAATAAACCTATTTACTATTTTTATGTATTTATTTATTTATTTTTATTTATTATTTATTTTTATTTATTTATTTATTTTTTACTATGTGTTTTTATGAGAGACCAACCACCTTTAAAGTCTCACCCTTCTCTGGGTTGTTCTGTTGCTTACTCGGAAATGGGTACTTTTTTATTTATTATGAACATCAAAAATTTCTTCTCATTGTAGCCAATTGGGGGTTGCCCTCGGTCACACTCCTTCCTCACATCCAGAGTCTCAAAACAGGCTGGTACTTTGTTTTTGTGTTTTTTTTTTATTAGGGAACTGAACTTGGATAGGGTAGGGATGATTATGGGAAGCCCACGTATCAACAGTTCTTTAATGGGACCACTATATACATCACTGTATATACATGTCTTCTTGTTCACTCCAGCACTTGCTGCATGATCAACTCCTTGTTCCTCTTTCCTGCACAAAACTTGGTTCCGGCCTAGCTAGCACATGGCAAGGCCTGCTGTAGTTTTAGCATGACCTTCGAGCCGCTCATTACAGGCCCCCCGCTCATAGGGCCCCCAAAGTGTAGCAAAGTATATATGTGCTAGCTAGTCTGATGGACTACTGCTCCCAGCCCATGCTCTTCCAGGCCCTGCCAGCCCTCCTGGCTGCAATGGCCCTCTCCAATGCCACAGTGACACAACAGTCCCAACTGGCTCTAGTGCCCTTTCAGACTGTCTTCCACCCCAATCTGCTCCAGTGCACCTCTTCCAGCTTTCCAGGGAGTGCATCACTCACCGACGCCTGTCACTTGTAGTTCCTCTCCTGGAGATCTCTCCAATAGTGATCTCACCCACTGTTCTTTACTGGCCTTGTGCCTCTCCTCCAGGATCTCACTCTTTTCTCCTGGCTGGACACGAGCTCTCCTAGGCCGATGTCACGCCCCAGACTGGGAGCTCCCTCTAGGCCCCGACAGCCTCCACACTATTCCATCTCCAGACTTTCATCCAAACTCTCTTACCTGACTGGGCTGACCCCAGGTATTTAAGAACCCTGCCCTCGGCCAATCCTAGCTTGGGGATTGGTCAGAGCTCCTTAACATACCTCAGGAAGCTTTACCTCCTCTTCCCCACCTTTCTTCCAGAACTTTCTGATCCAGAAAGGAGGGGTTACCAAGGGGTGTCACTACTTGCAGTCACCAGTCACTCCCTAGGCCACTCCTCGACCAAAAATCAAAACAATCAGGCCTGACCAAATTTATCTCACCTAACACAAAAATCTCTCTCTAAGCACCTACCTACTGTAGAGGATGCCACATCATTTTCCGTGAGGATGCCTTTCAGAAAGGCATCCTCAACAAAAACAATCAACACGTGTATGACAAAAAAATGTGTTTTGTTTTGTTTCTATTCCTCAATCTATTTATTTAGTTTAATTAAATTCAGTTGATTCGTTCAATTCATATTTGGGATTCACATTTGAGATTCGTATTTGGAAATCGTATTCGGATATTTAGAATTTTCCTTGAATTTACCATTTTGTTTTCAATTCAAAACGTTCAAATCAATACATTTCGAATCGGTCGAATCAAAAACTTTTTTTTTCAATTCCAATGTGGCAAAGTGAACAAACAAAAGGAACATCTTCATCAAATAATTACAATAACTCTTTAAATCACCTTTGGATTAACTAAAACAGCATTATTTCGAAATTGTACGCTAATAACATACACAGTCTTTGATTTCAGCAATATGTGTACAGTTAGAATTGGACTGAAGTTTGATGTAAAATTCAAATTTGAATTTCAGTCCGAATTTCCAAATTTCAGATAAATTTTGTTTCGTTATGCGGAGAATTCAGTAAAATTTGTTTATATTGTAATTTGGGTATTCAGATATATCTGAATCTCCGAATAACAAATATTTGTCCGAATATTAATTCTGAACGAAACAAACCACACATGTCTAAAAAGCAATGAACTTCTTCATAAAATCTTCTGTTGGGAATTGTCCTGTGTTTTTTAGTAGATCTTATCATCTAGGATTTTTGCCTCATTCGTTATAGTCTATCCTGTCCTCATTTACTACGCCCCCTCCTTTGTCTGCACTTCTAATGATGATACCTTCATTGTCTCTTGACTTATTGATTGCTCTATGTTTGACCTTGGTCAGATTATAAAAGGTGATCCTATGTCAGTCTGCTGTTGAAATCAGTCATCACAAGAGACTGAAATGTCAAAATAATGTCTCCTTTGGATTGTATTGGGAAAGAGGTTGACCGGGGTTTGATATCTGTAGTGATACATTTCTCCAAAAATGTCCTCTTCAGTAATAGGTAGCATGTGATCTAGTAGAAATGGGATAGTTAGATCTGGGTCTAGTAATCCTTTAAGTTTCTTATTTGCAAAATATCTCAGAAATGCCAGTTTCTTAACAAAATTTCAAAGATCTATAAATAATTCAAAAATGTTTGGTTTTGCTGATGGGCAGAAGTTCAAAACCCTTTTCAGCACAATACTTTCTTGTTCACATAAAAATGCCGGTAGATTGAAAATCATCACTGTCTCTTGATCTTTTTCGGATTGTGTAATGGATCTTGTAGTAGATCTTCTCCTACCTTTCCCTTCTCTGCAACCTCTTTCGGTGTGTTCTTTGAACTGTCTTTTTGATCCAATTGACATGAAGAAGCCAGTGATTTTCTTCATTTTTGGACTTAGAAGAGGAGGAAGTATTTTGAGTCTGGATGTGCAGGACGGGAGGGGATTTAGGCTATATATATATTGTTTCACTTGTCCTGAGAAAGACCAGCTTGTGCTGGTCAAATTAAACTTAATCAGGTGAGTGTTTACCTTTCAATCACTTTGAGCATCACCTTATCTTTTGGATCATAAGTTCGGGCACACATGTCTGAAAGCTCACTGCTGACTGGGTGTTGTGGTGCCTCTGTATTTCGGACTTTGTTACTTTAAAGTTTAACCAGCTGAATTAAGCCCATTTCTCTTTTGCTGTTGGGACTATGTTAACCTGACAAGGAGCAAGTTGGAATTTCTTTCATTGATATGGACTCTTATTTAGCTGTGTACACGCTTTTTAAGGTACAAGCCTTTGTCCTTATAACAAAGGATAGTTTTTTTTTTAAAGGGTACATTTATTTTTATTTTTTTACTTTTATCCAACAATATACAGTCAAAGGAATTGTGACAATACCGTTGTTCATATACATTTGCAGATAGAATGGTATTTATAGCAACATAGGTCTGGAATACATATGATCACAATCTGTACATTATGACTAGAGTTGAGCGGACACCTGAATGTTCGAGTTTGTCAGGTTCGGCCGAACCTCGTGAAAACGTTCGGGTTCAGCACCGAACTCGATCCGAACTTGACCCCGGACACCAAACCCCATTGAAGTCAATGGTGACGCAAACTTTTGGGCAAAAAATGGCTATAAAAAGTAATGGAAAGGGCTAGAAGGCTGCAAAAGGAAGCAAAATGGGGGTAAGAGTAGGACAAGGGCCCTGCAAACAAATGTGGATAGGGAAATAACTTAAAATGACATAAAAAAAGAAAAAATTGGAGGAGGAGGTGGATGTGGAGTAGGAGACTGGAGGTTGAGGAGGCGGTGATAGTGGTGGTGTAAGTGGAAGTGGTGGTGGAGGAGGTAGCCAACACTGTTTTTTGTTTGTTTGGTTTTTTTTTAGAATTGGGGTAGTCCCCAAAATATTGAGACATATTCAAAAAAAAAAAAAAAGGATACCAATGGCTGTCTGAGGCCGGTCTAAATGTTTATTCTGCACAAGGTACAGACAAGTCTTGTGGGATCCATGCCTGGTTCATTTTAATAAAGGTTAGCTTGTCCACATTGGCAGTGGACAAGTGGCTGCACTTGTCAGTGATAATGCCCCCTGCCGTGCTAAACACGCGTTCAGACAATACACTGGCTGCAGGGCAGGCCAGCACCTCCAAGGCATAAAGAGCAAGCTCAGGCCATGTGTGCACACATACTGTTTTACCATGTTGCTGAAATGCTGCCTCCTGATAAGACGTTGCCCATCAGCTGGTGGTGCTGTTTGTGGTGGCGTGCTGCTGACAAAGCTTTTCCACATTTCGGCCATGCTAACCCTGCCTTCTGAGGTGCTGGCGGTGCCACAGCTGCGTTGGCAACCTCTTCCTCCTCCTCCATCTACCAGAGTGTGCTTGTAGTTGCGCATCTTCCGATCACGCTCCAGTGAGGGAATTAAGGACGGCACGTTGTCCTTGTGATGGGGATCCAACAGGGTGGCCACTCAGTAATCAGCACAAGTTAAAATGTGGGCAACTCGGCTGTCGTTGCGCAGGCACTCCAGCATGTAGTTGCTCATGTGTGCCAGGCTGCCCAGAGGCAAAGACAAGCTGTCCTCTGTGGGAGGTGTATCATCTGTGTCCTCCGTATCTCCCCAGCCACGCTCCAGTGATGCCCACGAGCTACGTTGGGTGTCACCCTGCTGTGAACACGGTTCCTCCTCCTCCTCATCATCCTCATCCTCCTCATCCTCAAGAACTGTCCCCTGGCTTAAAAATTTTTGACCTGGCAAATGCTGGTGCAGGAACCCACCCTCCGAGCCACCGAGAAACAACACAATATGGTACACAGGTCTCGCATGGAGGCCCACTCATTGGTGGTGAAGTGGTGCTGTTCCGCAGAGCGACTGACCCGTGCGTGCTGCAGCTGAAACTCCACTATTGCCTGCTGCTGCTCGCACAGTCTCCCCAGCATGTGCAAGGTGGAGATACACCTTGTGGGCATGTCACATAGAAGGCGGTGAGCGGGAAGGCTGACGTTCCGCTGCAGCGCAGACAGGCGAGCAGCAGCAGGGTGAGAACGCCGAAAGCGCGCACAGACAGCCCACACTTTCTGCAGCAGCTCTGACATATCTGGGTAGTTTTTTAGAAATTTCTGCACCACCAAATTCAGCACATGCGCCAGGCAAGGGATGTGCATCAAACCGGCTAGGCCCAGAGCTGCTATGAGATTTCGCCCATTATCGCACACCACCAGGCCGGGCTTGAGGCTCAGTGGCAACAACCACTCATCGGTCTGTTGTTCAATGCCCGTCCACAGCTGCTGCGCAGTGTGGGGTTTATCCCCCAAACATATCAGTTTTAAAATGGCCTGCTGTCGTTTCCCCCTGAATGTGTTGAAGTTGGTGGTGAAGGTGTTACGCTGAGCAGATGAGGAGGTGGTAGAGGAGGAGGAAGTGCAGTAGGAGGAGGAGGCAACAAGAGGCAAAGAGAAATGCCCTGCAATCCTTGGTGGTGGAAGGACATGCGCCAAACGGCTAGCCAGCTCAGGCCCACCCGCCACAACATTTGCCCAGTGTGCAGTTAGCGAGATATAGCATCCCTGCCCATGCTTACTGGTCCACGTATCAGTGGTTATGTGGACCTTGTCACAGATGGCATTGCGCAGTGCACACTTGATCTTGTCCCCGACCTGTTTGTACAGGGAAGGGATGGCTCGTCTGGAAAAGTAGTGGCGACTGGGAACCACGTACTGTGGGAAAGCCACCGCCATCAGGTTTTTAAAACTGTCCGTGTCCACCAGACGGAATGACAGCATTTCAAAGGCCAGGAATTTTGAAATGCTGGCATTCAGGGCCAGGGATCACGGGTGGGTACTTCCTCTTTCTCTCCAGTGTTTGGGAGATGGAGAGCTGTAAGCTTCCATGGGACTGTGTGGAAATGCTTGGGGACGGTGGCGGACATGGTGGCATTGCTGTCACATGCTCTGTTTGCTGGGTGGCAGGTGACACTGGCACTGTAGAGGTGGAGGAAGAGGCCGAGGCAGCAGCAGAAGAGGAAGCAGGAGGAGGCCGAGACCTTTCTTGGATTTTGAGGTACTTAATCGCCTGCAGCAAGTGCTTTGAATTTAGATGCCTGGTCATGCAGGTTGTGCTCGGGTTTAGAACATTTATGCCTCGCTTCAGACTCTCATTGCACAGTGTGCAAACCACTCGTGTCTTTTAGTCAGCACATTGTCTGAAGAACTGCCACACCGGGGAACGCCTTTGAGCTGCCTTTTGTGTGCTAGGTCCCTGGGTGCAGTGGGTAGTAGCAGGTGTACTGTCTAGGGGACGGTCGCTCCACTTTTGCAACCTGCTTCCTTTTTTGCAGTGCTGGTGCCTCTGTGCCACCACCACCTCTTCCTCCAAACTGTACACGTCACTCGCATGACCCTCATTCCCTCATTCCATGTGGGGTCTAGGACCTCATCATCCTCCTCCACATCATCTTTCACCCACCCTTCACCACTGCCCTCCTTGTCAGTCTGCACAGTGTGGAAAGTTGCAGCAGTTGGCACCTGTGTTTCGTCATCATCAGAGACGTGCTGCGCTGGTGTTTCCATGTCCTCATCCTGCAACAGAAGTTGGGGCAGGGCTATGTGGATGGCCCACGGAAAGCACACCAGGAGAGTCATCAAAAAGCATAATAGACTGTTGCATGACTTGAGGCTCAAACTGCTTGGCTTATTTACAAGGGGCTGAGGTGAAAGACAGATGGCCATGGGGTTCAGGTGGCAACTCTGAGCTTTCATCAAGGGACAGAGTGGGAGACAATGTGAAGGAACTGGAGGCATCGTCAGCCATCCAATCTACTATCGCCTGTACTTGTTCTGGCCTCACCAATCCTTGAGCGCCATTCGGGACTACCATATAACGTTGAAGGTTCTGTCGGCTACCTGAAGAAGGTGTTTCACTTGTGCGTGTAGCTGGCACAGATCGACCATGTCCTCTCCTTGAAACAGGAGCTTCAGCAACACCACCAACACCAGCAGCACCAGCAGCACAACGACCACGTCCCTTTTTTGATGCTCTCCTCATTCTGGACACAAATGTACTATGTAGCACTATTTATTAATACTAAAAAAAAAAGAATAATAAATTATTTTTTTTAAAAAAAAAGAAAATTGTAGATGCACTTTTTATTTTTGTGCAAGAAATCCACCGCTCACACCAGCAGCAGGAACCTCTCCACCGCTCACACCAGCAGCAGGAACCTCTCCCAACACCAGTATGAGATGATTTTAGAACGATAATCTGTCTTTTCACATCACCAACAGGAACCTGTCCCTACTGCAGTATAAGATGATTTTAGAACAATAATCTCACCCTCACAGCACCGACAGGAACCTCTCCTTAATGCAGTAGGAGATGGTTTTAGAACGATAAACTCTCCCTCAGAGCACCAACAGGAACCTCTATCTAATGCAGTAGTAGATGGTTTTAGAATGATAAACTATCCCTCAGAGCACCAACAGGAACCTCTCCCTAATGCAGTAGGAGATGGTTTTATAACGATAAACTCTCCCTCAGAGCACCAACAGGAACCTCTCTCTAATAGAGTTGAGTGAACCTGAACTGTAAAGTTCGGGTCCGTACCGAACATTTGGGTGTCCGGGACCCAGACCCGAACCCGGACTTTTCAAAAAAAGTCCGGGTTCGGGTTTGGGGTTCTGGTAATTTTACTAAAAGTTCTGTAAATTGCTGTAAAAAAGTCCTGGAAAGTCCTAGAGGTCTGCAAAAAGAAGGAAAATGGGGGTAAGGGCGGACAAGTGCCATACAAAGAAATGGGGACAGGGAATTAACTTAAAAGCATATTTAAACAAAAATCACATAAAAAAATCAAAAATGGGGGTGGATGTGGACCATCTTCAAACTGTGTGTGAAAAGTATTAATTATCTGGAGAAGCCATATCACTGTTCTAAAATCATCTTCAAACTGTGTGAAAAAAGTATAAATTAGCCGGGAGTACCCATATCACTGTTCTACAATCATCTGAAAACTGTGTGTGAAACTTAAGCAATAGCCGGGAGAAGCCATATCCCTGTTCTAAAATCATCTGCAAACTGTGTGTGAAACTTAACCACTTCCCGCCCGGCGCACTGACAAATGACGTCCGGGCGGGTGTTTCATTATCCTGACTGGACGTCTATTGACGTCTTCAGGATAATCCGCAAACGCGCGCCCCTGGGGGCGCGCATCACGGCGATCGATGGTGCCGTGGGTCAGTCTGATCCGAAGCCTTTTACCATGTGATCAGCCGTGTCCAATCACGGCTGATCACAGTGTAAATAGGAAGAGCTGTTTATTGGCTTTTCTTCTGCTCAGGTCTGCAGACCTGAGCAGCAGAGAGCCGATCGGCTGCTCTCCTGACAGGGGGGGCTGCGCTGAATGTTTATCAGCGCAGCCACCCTCAGGATCACCCCCACTGGACCACCAGGGAGCCGGATCAGGACCACCAGGGAGTCCCCCCCCAGACATCACAAGGAGGCCACCCAGGACCACCAGGGAAATCACACAGAGGCCGCCCAGGACCACCAGGGAGCCCCCACTAGACCACCAGGTAAGGGCAATATTATGCACTGTAGGGATGGCACTGTGACCATGTATGATGCCTGCCAGTGCCATCCCTAACAGTGCTTGTTGCACCAGTGCCCACCACTGCCACCTATCAGTGCCCACCTGTGCCACCTAAAAGTGCCCACCTGTGCCACCTAAAAGTGCCCCCTATTAGTGCCCATCAGTGCCCAGTGCCACTTATCAGTGCCGCCTATGAGTGTCCATCAGTGCCGCATATCAGTGCCACACGGGAATGGACCACCAGATCACCCCCGAGGGACCACCAGGACCCGCCGGAGACACACTAAAGGGACCACCAGGACCCACCGGAGGAACAC
>BLSH010072866.1:144542-162407 GCA_018402905.1 Glandirana rugosa | reverse complement strand
GACTCCCTCTCAAATAGCAAGATTTTGGTAGAGGGTGACGTAATACCTCTCCAAGGACAACCACGAGACTCCCTCTCAAATAGCAAGATTTTTGTTGATGATGACGTAATCCCGGTGCAAGGACAACCACGAGACTTCTTCTCAAATAACAAGGTTTTTGTTGATGTTGACGTAATCCCGGGAGATGGTTTTAGAACGATAAACTCTCCCTCAGAGCACCAACAGGAACCTCTCCCTAATGCAGTAGTAGTTGTTTTTAGAACAATAATCTCTCCCTCAAAGCACCAACAGGTACCTGGCCCTATTGCAGTAGTAGTTGTTTTTAGAACGATAAACTATCCCTCAGAGCACCAACAGGAACCTGGCCCTAATGCAGTAGTAGTTATTTTTAGAACGATAAACTCTCCTTCAGAGCACCAACAGGAACCTCTCCCTAATGCAGTGGGAGATGGTTTTAGAACGATAAACTCTCCCTCAGAGCACCAACAGGAACCTCTCCCTAATGCAGTAGTAGTTGTTTTTAGAACGATAATTAGAGTTGAGCGAACCCGGACTGTAAAGTTCGGGTCCGTACCGAACTTTGGGGTGTCCGGGACCCGGACCCGAACCCGGACTTTTCAAAAAAAGTCCGGGTCCGGGGTTCTGGTAATTTTAATGAAATTTCTGAAAATTGCTGTAAAAAAGTCCAGGAAGGTCCTAGATGTCTGCAAAAGGAAGGAAAATGGGGGTAAGCGTGGGACAAGTATCCTACAAAGAAATGGGGACAGGGAAATAACTTTAAATATTTTTAAAAAAATGAAAACATAAAAAAAGCAAAAATGGAGGTGAATGTGGATCATCTTCAAACTGGGTCTGAAAAGTATTCATTAACGGTAGAAGCCATATAACTGTTCTAAAATCATCTTCAAACTGTGTCAAAAAAGTATAAATAAGCCGGGAGAACCCATATCACTGTTCTGCAAACGTCTGTAAAGTCTGTGTGTCACTTTAAATATAACCGGGAATAACTGAACATCTGTTCTGCAAACATCTGTAAAGTCTGTGTGTCACTTTAAATATAACCGGGAATAACTGAACATCTGTTCTGCAAACATCTGTAAAGTCTGTGTGTCACTTTAAATATAACCGGGACTAACTGAACATCTGTTCTGCAAACATCTGTAAAGTCTGTGTGTCACTTTAAATATAACCGGAACTAACTCAACATCTGTTCTGCAAACATCTGTAAAGTCTGTGTGTCACTTTAAATATAACCGGGAATAACTGAACATCTGTTCTGCAAACATCTGGAAAGTCTGTGTGTCACTTTAACAAAAACCGGGAATAACTGAACATCTGTTCTGCAAACATCTGGAATGTGTGTGTGAAACTACAGCATAGAGAAGAACAGGTATATGGTTTCACACACACATTCCAGATGTTTGCAGAACAGTGATATGATATCACTGAACAGATGTTCAGTTATTCCCGGTTTTTGTTAAAGTGACACACAGACTTTACAGATGTTTGCAGAACAGATGTTCAGTTATTCCCGGTTATATTTAAAGTGACACGCGGACTTTACAGATGTTTGCAGAACAGATGTTCAGTTATTCCCGGTTATATTTAAAGTGACACACAGACTTTACAGATGTTTGCAGAACAGATGTTCAGTTATTCCCGGGTTATATTTAAAGTGACACACAGACTTTACAGATGTTTGCAGAACAGATGTTCAGTTATTCCCGGTTATATTTAAAGTGACACACAGACTTTACAGATGTTTGCAGAACAGTGATATGGGTTCTCCCGGCTTATTTATACTTTTTTGACACAGTTTGAAGATAATTTTAGAACAGTTATATGGCTTTTAACGTTAATTAATACTTTTCAGAACCCAGTTTGAAGATGGTCCACATCCACCTCCATTTTTGCTTTTTTTAGGTTTTTATTTTTTTTTAAATATTTAAAGTTATTTCCCTGTCCCCATTTCTTTGTAGGGCACTTGTCCCACCCTTATCTCCATTTTCCTTCCTTTTGCAGACCTCTAGGACTTTCCTGGACTTTTTTTCAGAACTTTTGGTAAAATTACCAGAACCCCGGACCCGAACCTGAACTTTTTTTGAAAAGTCCGGGTTCGGGTCCGGGTCCCGGACACCCCAAAGTTCGGTACAGACCCGAACTTTACAGTCCGGGTTCGCTCAACTCTACTCACCACATACCACTGTCCGTGGCTAGCCAGCATAGCCACCGGCCACCCCTTGTGGTTGCACCACTATACACACCCACTCTGGGCTGCCTTGGCTCGAGCGGACGCCTGGGTCAGTGACATAGGCCACTTCCCACCTGTCTTGGACCTATTGGGCTGCCCAGGAACCTAGGTAGTTGGTTCCATTCAGTGCAGATGTAAGTGTTTGGCTCCCCCCCGTGGGAGGCGCTTCCTACCTTCTCTATGCCAATACTTGATATATTGCATGTTATGACTGTTGTCCATGCTCTATCTACAGATTATGTATTTTGTTTCATTCAGTGCAAATACCCCCTGAAGAAGGATTGTAAACTCCAAAACATGTCAGGATGACTATGGAATTTGCCCCTGGATCCCACTTCAATGTGGTTGCTTAGATGTGCAACTCCCATGCATTGAGTCTTATATTACTAGTACTGTACTTTATTGTGGCACCTTTTTTTTTTGTCAAATGTTTTTGTAAATAGTTTTTTTTTTGCTTGTACGCTTACACATGATCTGCCCCCAGGTTGTGTGACTGATACATGTGAATATATATATCTTTTATCTCAATATATTAATAAAATCAAAATTATTTTTATACTATTACTTCTTTTGTCTATATACTCTTTCTGCCTACAAAGTCCAATGGGATCCTATATATATGAGAATTGTCTCATTGAGTCTACATTTGTTTTCTGGACGTGGCAGTTTTCATGTCCTCGGGTCTCTGTGTTACCATTTTACGTCTCTAGGTCACAACAAATGGAGAGGCAGGCTTGGCCGCTTCAGCCAAGCAGCCCTGCTAGAAAAAAAAATGCAATCAAACCTTTTCACATTTTAAACATATTCTAACCAACTAAGAGCCTCTCGGCCTAGACGTTAATATGGAGGAGGGGTAGCATTGAGCTATCTGGATTTGGCCAGCGGAAGGAGGAGAGAAAATAACAAAGGAAATCACAGCCTTATAACAATAGCAAACTTTGAACATGTATGTGTCCATAACTGTAGTATTTCTTGGGGATCTGGGGTGAAGAGGGGGGATATAGAGGGTCAAAAGGGCAAAGAACCAAACATTTAAAGGGGAGGGGGGAAGGGTAGAGTGTTCAGGGTCAGTCAAAGTAATAAGGGTTCCAATACAACTGGAAATGGGGAGGGTAGGAGACAAACGAGTGTCCCGATATCTGTCCAGTGTTCCAGGTGTGGAGACCCAAACCCATCAGGAGATTCCATAGAGGAGTTAGAAACCTACTAGCAGCCGCATAGAGGCATAAAATGTTTATACTCATCTCGGTGGAATCTGGTCACGGCACCTCTTGGCCTGTTGTTTGTTCCAGATCGGCGTGATGGGGCTCCCTGGTGGGGGGTCTCTTGGATGAGCCTTGGCGGGTTGATGCAGGTGGAGGGGATAGTTCCTGTGTGATAAAGCCAAGTTGTAGGAGTAGGCGCTCACCTTCTAAGAAGTTAGAGAAGCCGAAGGAATTACCCTGGTGTTGGAATTGAAGGCGAAAGGGGAAGGACCATCGGTATTTTATTGATTTTTGCGTGAGGATCTCTAGAAGGGGTTTCAGAGCTCTCCTCTTCTGAATAGTGATGGGGGACAAGTCCGCAAACACTTGGATCGGGAGGCCTTGGAACTGAAGAGAGTTTAGTTTGTGGGATTTCTTTAGGATTTCCTCTTTAACTGAGAAATAGTGCAGCTTCACAATAATGTCCCTGGGGTGGCCTCTTGCCTGGGAGGTTGTAGCGCCCTGTCCAGCTCAAGTTTGTGGTTAGGGATGTCTGGCAGCAGCTCTATGATGAAGGATTGCACCGAGGTCTGAGTATCTGTATTTGATTCGGGGATCCTGCTTATGCGGAAGTTATATCTTCTGCTTCTGTTTTCAAGATCCTCTATTTTGGATAGCTCACTGTTAAGTTGGTCTTGAAGTGTCTAGATGCAGAGGTTATTTTGATTGACCCTAGCTGCTGTATGATCTATGGCCTGTTCTACCGTATCTATGCAGGCACCCAGGCTCTGAAGGTCTGCCTTGAAAACGGTAGTGATTTGAGTTGCCTGCTGGGCTAATCCTGAGGCCAGCATTTCAGAAAATGTGTGTAATATGGCTGTCATCTCAGGGGAATTGCTTTGAGGTAAAGTGAGAGTATGGGGTGAGCCCATATCACTTAGTGGGCTTCATAATGTGGGAGTGTTCAGAACAGGTGTGCCCAGATGTTCCCCCATTGCCCTGGCAATAAGAGATTCAGTGGAGGCTGGTGAGATGCCTGATAGGGTATTGTTGGCTTGTAGGCTACTCACTGGTGTGATCGGTTGTCCCCAGGTCTCTAGATGAATCTGCTGTTTATCGGCTGTGGTTATGGAGCCGCTCATGTCCCTGGCCATGCCGCCCTTTGCTGAAGCTGCGGCCGCCATCTTGACAGGCTCCGGGGCCTGTGATTCAAAACAGAGCTGGCGGTTAACCTCCCTCCTCAGATGGTCCTCCTGCACAGGGAACGAAGCCTCAGGGTGCTCTCCCACTTTTTTAGTTATGCCCATGAGGAGGGATAGGCCCAGAAAGGTCTTAAATTCTGGAACCGTAATAGGTTTCCAGGCAAATTCTCTGGCAAGGGTCAAATGGGGATTTGTGGCAATAAATTGACCAGCATATAAATTGCTTTGGTCCACAATAGATCTGTAGAGATCTTTGTGAAAAAAGTGAATAAAAATCAAGGGAAGTAAAATCAACTATTTCCACCTGAATACAGAGTTGGCTAGTGAATGGGGAAAGTACGGGCGCTGCATAAGTGGTGGGTTGCCAATCAGGGTTTGCAAGCACATCAGGGAGGGCACTATGGGCTCTATGGACCTGTCTTTGTCTTCTTGGTGGCTCGGAACAAAGTTAGGGTTCTGTCCGGACCCGAACCCGGACTTTGTCCCGAAGTTCGGCCGAACCAGCAGAACCCAGACTTCTAGAAGTTCACTCAACTCTAACGATAATCTCTCCCTCAAAGCACCAACAGGAACCTGGTCCTATTGCAGTAGTAGTTGATTTTAGAACAATAAACTCTCCCTCAGAGCACCAACAGCAACCTGGCCCTAATGCAGTAGTAGTTGTTGTTTTTAGAACAATAAACTCTCCCTCAAAGCACCAACAGGAACCTGGCCCTATTGCATTAGTAGTTGTTTTTAGAACGATAAACTCTCCCTCAAAGCACCAACAGGAAACTGGCCCTAATGCAGTAGTAGTTGTTTTTAGAACGATAAACTCTCCCTCAGAGCACCCACAGGAACGTTTCCCTAATGCAGTAGTAGATGGTTTTAGAATGAGAATCTCTCCCTCAAAGCCACAAAAAGAACGTTTCTCTAATGCACTATAAGATGGTTCTGAATGCTAATGTGTCCCTCACAGGACCGCAATGAAGGTCTCCCTAATACAGTCTGAGATAGTTGTGAATGCTAATCTTTCCCTCACAGCAGCGGCATGAAGCTCTCCCTACTCTAGTCTGAGACGATCTGACACGCGGCGCTACGTGACTCCAGCCCCATATAGAGGCTGGGTCACGTGATGCACTGGCCAATCAGAGCTATGCCATTAGTAGGCATGGCTGTGATGGCTTCTAAGGGCAAACTAGTGAAAAGCTTGTTGATTGGCTGCCCAGCAGCTATAGAAAAGGCGCCAAAAATACCCGAATACCGAACCCGATCCCGGACTTTTTTTTTAATGTCCGGGATCGGGTTCGGGGCATGGACACCCCAAAGTCCGGAATGATCCCGAACTTTACAGTTCAGGTTCGCTCAACTCTAGATCTGATGTTAATAGGATGCTCTCCTCTGGTTTGTGCCTATTTTTATCTTAAATGTGTCTTTATTTTAAATGTTTTTACATAATTATATCTGTTTTTATATTATTATAATTATATCTGCACGTTATCATCTGTTTCAGTATTAACACAGCTCTGCCCTTCTCTAGTTTTTTCATTTATTAATTTTTAATCACACGATATGACTAGGCATTCCCTCATAAGGGAAACCTCTAGAGAAGTATTGCGCCGATAACGTGATGATTTTTTTGTTATACACGTAATATTATGTCCAATTGGTGTAGGTTATGGCCAGGCATCCCCGCTTTGTTGGGTGGAGGAAGTGGCGTGTATTAGATACGCATGAAGCCACTACACCCACAGGGAAGCACTACGTCGGTCATGTGATTTTTTCATCCAATATTTTTGTCCCGTCGTATCGCCTTTAGGGGGAAGGTTATGGCATGTGTGGAGCCTATTACACTTGTAATTTACATACACGTCCACGCCCACACATCTGATTGGCTGATTTCTCAAATATAAATCATGGCTTCATAGACCGGAAATTACGTCCTTGATGATGCCCTGTGGGTGGGGCGAAACGTTTTGTCATATTTCCGGTCTGTGGTGAACGTGTAACGTATTTCCGGTGCCTGTGGAACGCATGACGGCCATCTATGAGGAAGTACGGCGCTGGTTGTTTGAATACTGACCGACCGCTCATTTTATTTGGTTTCCTGTAAGTGTTTACTCTCTTTTGCACAATAAATATTATTATACAGTATTACACTATGTTTGTCCTATCTCAATTCCGAGGATATTAGTTTCAATGATCTTGAGGGGAACTTTGCTCTTAAAGGCAACATCACCCTGTTGCACATCTACTAACACCAGAAAAAGCTCAATAGACCCCAGACTGAAAAGCTGTGGGTCACCGGTTTCTGGTGGAGAGGAGAGGGAGAGAGTGGCACAGAGCACGTTTGAAGTCGTTCTCATCACTTAAACACATGTTTACATTTAAGTGAAGCACTTAGCACTTTTCTTTAACAAAGAAGTATTTTTTCATAGTTACATAGTTACATAGTCAGTGAGGCTGGAAAAAGACACGAGTCCATCAAGTCCAACCCATGTGTGTGTTTTTTATGTCAGTATTACGTTGTATATCCCCCAATGTTGTGGTCGCTTAGGTGTGCATCTAATAGTTTTTTGAAATTATCTATACTACCAGCAGAAACCACTGTTTTTGGAAGAGAATTCCACATTCTCACTGCTCTTACCGTAAAGAAACCCCTACGCATCTTAAGGTTAAACCGCCTTTCTTTCATTCTCAGCGAATGGCCGCGTGTCTTCGTGTTTTCCCTTGCGCTGAATAGTTTTGCCTCTATAGCGGGGTCACCAGTACAGTATTTGTACATTGAAATCATATCCCCTCTCAAGCGTCTTTTCTCCAGAGAGAATACGTTCAGTGCTTGTAATCATTCCTCATAACTTAGGTCCTCTAATTCCTTAACTAGCTTTGTTGCCCTTCTCTGAACCCTTTCCAATACCAGGACGTCCTTCCTGAGGACTGGTGCCCAGAACTGGACGGCATACTCCAGGTGCGGCCTCACCAGGGACTTGTATAGTGGGAGAATTATTGATTTATCCCTGAAGTTAATCCCTTTCTTGATGCATGCCGACGCTTTGTTAGCTTTGCTTGCAGCAGCTTGGCATTGCATGCCACTGCTGAGCCTGTTCTCCACTAGGAACCCTAGGTCTTTTTCCATCCTCGATTTCCCCAGGGGCTCTCCCCCTAGTGAGTAGTTTGCATTCATGTTCTTGGTACCCAATTGCATTACCTTACATTTTTCTACGTTAACTCTCATTTGCCACTTGTCTGCCCACCCCATTCATTTATTCATATCTTCTTGCAATGTTTCCACATCCTGTGGAGAATTTATTGCCCTGCTTAGCTTGGTATCATCCGCAAATATTGAGATTGAGCTGGTCACACCGTTTTCCAAATCATTTATGAATAAATTGAATAGGATTGGTCCCAGGACAGAACCCTGGGGAATCCCACTTTCTACACCAGACCATTCTGAGTATTCCCCATTTATCACCACCCTCTGGACTCGCCCCTGCAGCCAGTTTTCAATCCATGTATTCACCATTTGATCCATGTTAAGGGACCTTAGTTTGTACAGTAAACATTTATGGGGAACTGTATCAAATGCTTTTGCAAAATCCAGATACACCACGTCTACAGGCCTTCCCTTATCTAGATGGCCGCTCACCTCCTCATAGAAGGTTAATAGATTGGTTTGGCAAGAACGATTTTTCATGAAACCATGTTGATTACTGCTAATGATACCGTTCTCGTTACAATAGTCTTGTATATAATCCCTTATTATTCCCTCCAAGAGCTTGCATATTATTGATGTTAAGCTAACTGGTCTGTAGTTCCCGGGGAAATGTCTTGGTCCTTTTTTATATTGGCACCACATTGGCTTTCCTCCAATCAGCTGGTATCATACCAGTCAGAAAACTGCTCTTAAAGATTAGGTACAAGGGTCTGGCAATAACTTGGCTAAGGACCCTCGGGTGCAAGCCATCTGGGCCCGGTGACTTATTAGCATTCAGTTTTTCCAGCCTATTCCTGATTTTATCCTCAGTCAGCCATGAGGGTGTTTCCTGTGACTTGTCTTGAGGACCAGCATTGTTGTTATGCATAATTGAGCCCCCCATTTCCTTTGTGAATACTGAGGAGAAAAATGAGTTTAACACCTTTGCCATTTCTCCATCATTTGTAACCAGATTACCTGTGTCATTCCTTATGGAGCCAATATGATCTGACCCCCCTCTCTTACCATTTATATACTTAACCACTTCCTTACTGGGCACTTAAACCCCCCTCCTGCCCGAACCAATTTTCAGTTTTCAGCGCTGTCGCTTTTTGAATGACAATTGCGCGGTCGTGCGGCGTTGTACCCAAACAAAATTTGCGTCCTTTTTTTCCCACAAATAGAGCTTTCTTTTGGTGGTATTTGATCCCCTCTGCGTCATTTCTGATCGCCGCTATAAACAAAAAAAGAGCGACAATTTTGAAAAAAAAACAATATTTTTTACTTTTTGCTATAATAAATATCCAAAAATAAAAAATAAAAAAACAAATGTATTCATCAGTTTTGGCCGATATATATTCTTCTACATATTTTTGGTAAAAAAAATCGCAATCTGAGTGTATTGATTGGGTTGCGCAAAAGTTATAGCACCTACAAACTATGGACATTGATTTATGGCATTTTTATTTTATTTTATTTTTTTACTGGTAATGGCGGCGATCTGCGATTTTTATCGGGAGTGCGATATTGGGGCGGACATGTCGGACGTTTTTGACACTTTTTTGGGACCAATGGCATTTATACAGCGATCAGAAATTTAAATGTCCACTGATTACTGTATAAATGTCATTGGCAGTGAAGGGGTTAACCAGCAGGGGGCAGTGAAGGGGTTAAGAAATGTTCCCTGGGTGTGTTCTAACTGTGGGGGGGTGGAGCTGGTCGGGACATAACAGATCTAACTGATCCCAGTGACAGGGATCAGTAGATCTGTCATGTCCCCTGTCACAGAACGGAGAACCGCCGTGTTTACATCGGCGGTTCCCCGTTCTGAGGCTGCTACAGGTGATCGGCGGGTCTCGGGCGGACATCGAGTCCGCCCGACCCGCAGACACGCCCACGCAGCGTGCGGCGGCCGCGAGAGCGCGCCGCCGCAGGCTGCGAGTGCGCGCGGGGGGCGCGCAAGGGGGAGGACGTCCATGGACGTCCTCCCGGATTTTCAGAGCCGCGCTGTAGCCGTATTTCGGCTATAGCGCGGTTCTGTACAGGTTAAAAAATTTCTTGGGATTCTTTTTACTCTCCTCAGCTATGTGTCTTTCATGTTCAGTCTTAGCTGCTCTGATTGCAACTCTGCATTCCTTATTGCGCGCTTTATAGATATGAAAATCTGACTGAGACCCCTCCGCCTTGTATTTTTCGAAGGCCTTCTTTTTTGCTTTTATGTGTGCCTTTATGTCGGCATTAAGCCATCCTGGTCTTTGCTTAGCTCTTTTAAATGTATTTCTTGTTGGGATACACTGGCTAATACCTTTGTTTAGTATGTTCTTGAAGCATTCCCATTTTTCCTCCGTATTCATTGTCCACAGAATGTTATCCCAGCTAACATCTTCCAGCAATGAGCGTAGTTTCTGGAAGTTGGGTCTTTTAAAATTCAGTGTCTTCGTATTAGGTTTCCTAGATGTGTAATTTATACTAAAACAAATTGACCTGTGATCGCTATTACCTAAATTGCCCCTTACTTCCACGTCTGTGATCAGGTCTGTGTTGTTAGTAATCAGAAGGTCCAATAATACTTTTTTTCTTGTTGGTGCATTTACCATCTGACCCATGAAATTATCCTGCAGGACATTTAGGAAATGGTGAGACTTAGCTGACCGTGCAGTACCTTCCGCCCAGTCAATATCTGGATAATTAAAATCCCCCATTATAATAACACTTCCCATCCTTGCCGCTATTCCAAATTGTGATAGGAGGTCTGCCCCCCCCATACTCCCTCTGATTAGGGGGTCTATAGCATATTCCAAGTATAACTTTCGACTTGGTATCCTCCCTTTGTAGCTCTACCCATAAGGATTCAACCTCCCCCTCAGAACCACTATTAATGTAATCTCTCACATTTATTTGTATGTCATTTTTTTATATACAGGCATACCCCTCCCCCTTTTTTGCCCTCCCTATCCCTGCGATATAGGGAATACCCCTGAATGGTAGCCAGCCAATCATGAGAGCTGTTGAACCAAGTCTCCGAAATTCCCACAAAATCGAATTCCTCCTCGTACAGTAGCAGCTCTAGTTCTCCCATCTTGTCCGCCAGACTCCTGGCATTAGTGAACAAGCCACGTAGTTTTGTCTGAACGCCTACTATTTCCTTGCTGGGTATTCCTTGTTTGCATATAGGACTTGTTACACTACTTGCCACGTGTTTAAATTCCTTAATCAGCCTATCACGCCTCCCCCCAATACTACCCACTGGACTCTGTTCCCCTCTGGCTATTAGTAAGTCTGGACCCTCCCCCCGTTGCCTAGTTTAACCACTTCAGCCCCAGAAGGATTTGCCCCCTTCCTGACCAGAGCCCTTTGTGCGATTCGGCACTGTGTCGCTTTAACTGAAAATTGCGCGGTCATGCGACATTGTACCCAAACTAAATTTGTGTCCTTTTTTCCCACAAATAGAGCTTTCTTTTGGTGGTATTTGATCACCGCTGCATCATTTCTGATCGCCGCTATTAACAAAAGAAGAGCGACAATTTTGCAAAAAAAAACATTGGCAGTGAAGGGGTTAACCTGCAGGGGGCACTCTAAGGGTTAACTATGTTCCCTGGGCGTGTTCTAACTGTCTTAGTATTTGACTGGCAGGGGGAGGGGAGTGATCACAGCTTCCATGTAGAGGAAGGCTGTGATCACTCCCTTCCCCCTCTGACAGAACTGAGGTCCGTGTTTACTTACATGGACCTCCGTTCTTTCACTCCGGGGGGGCATAGCGGGTAGCCGGCGGAGATCGAGTCCACCGCACGCGCTCCCTGGCCCTCCCCAGATACAGTGAGTGTGCGGGCGCGCTCACATTGCACGATCTGGCAGCTGCCGTCAGATGACGGTGGTTTGCCCAGGAGAGCCACCTTGTCGCCGTCAACCTGCAGTTGATGGTCGGCAAGTGGTTAAAAGACCCTCTAACTTTTCGGCCATCCTCATTCCCAGCCGGTCTGCACCTTCCCAGTTTAGGTGCAGCCCATCCTTTCTATAGAGCTCGTAACCGATTGAGAAATCAGTCCAGTTCTCCAGGAACCCGAAACCCTCCTTTCTACACCAGCTCCTCAGCCACTTGTTGACTTTCCTAATCTCCCGCTGCCTCTCTGGAGTATTTCTGAGAATACTACCTTGGAGGTCCTAATCTTCAACTTTGCTCCTAGGTCCCTGAAGTCTTTTTTTAGGACACTCCACCTACCTCTAATTTTGTCATTGGTGCTAACATGCACCATGACAGCAGGGTCTTCCCCAGCCCCTCCCAGCAATCTGTCCACCCGATCCGTGATGTCCTGAACCCGAGCGCCCGGTAAACAATTTACAGTTCGGTGCTTCAGGTCTTTGTGACAGATTGGCCTCTCTGTGTTTCTAAGAATCGAGTCCCCCATCACCACAATCTGCCTTACCTTTTGCCTGACTTCATCCCTACCCTCGCTGGAGGAGTTACTCCCCTGGCAGCTAGGGGCGCCAGTCTGCTCCAGCGATGCTGATTCCTCGCTGGTTTCCGCTCTATCACACAACGGGGTGTATCTATTGGGATGCTCCAGCCCAGGATCAGCCTCCCTGACTCTTTCCCTTCTACCCTTCCTAACTGTCACCCATCTACTCTGTTCTGGTGCCTGCACCTCTATGTCTCCACCCGCCTCTGTGCTGGCCCCTGCCGGCACCTGCCGAGTACGATCCCAACTCTCCTTAAGTATGGAGAGTCGTCTCAGTGTTGACAGTTGCTTCCTTAGATTCAGGACCTGAGCTTCCAGGGAAACAATGCTCTTACATTTTGTACAGCAGTATTCGCCCTCGATCTCATGATCAAGGAACGCATACATGTGACAAGATGTACACCGAATCGCTTCTCAGAAGTTTGGGGAATTTTGCCCTATCCAATTACCTAACCGTTGGCTGCCTGCCTCTAATGCTCACAGTACACAGGTACTCACAGCACTCGGGTACTCATGCCACTCTCGGGTACTCACACTGCAGTACTCAGGTACCCGCCTGATACACAGGCACTCACCTGATACTCGCTATGCACTAGTATTCACTATACTCCCAACACTCAGGTACTCCTTATGCACAGGTACTCCCGACGCTCAGGTACTCCTTATACACAGGTACTCCCAATACTCAGGTACTCCTTATGCACAGGTACTCCATATGCTCAGGTACTCCTTATACACAGGTACTCCAAATACTCAGGTACACTTTATACACAGGTACTCCCAATACTCAGGTACTCACTATACCCAGTATACACAGGTACTCCTAATACTCAGGTACTCCTTATACACAGGTACTCCCAATACTCAGGTACACCTAATACTCAGGTACACCTAATACTCAGGTACTCCTTATACACAGGTACTCCCAATACTCAGGTACACCTAATACTCAGGTACTCCTTATACACAGGTACTCCCAATACTCAGGTATTCCCAATATTCAGGTACACCTAATACTCAGGTACTCCTTATACACAGGTACTCCCAATATTCAGTCACTCCCAATACTCAGGTACTCACTATACACAGGTACTCCCAATACTCAGGTACTCCCAATACTCAGGTACTCACTATACACAGGTACTCACTATACACAGGTACTCCCAATACTCAGGTGCACCCAATACTCAGGTACTCACTACACAGTATACACAGGTACTCCCAATACTCAGGTACTCACTACACAGTATACACAGGTACTCCCAATACTCAGGCACTCCCAATACTCAGGTCTCACAATACACAGGTCTCACAATACACAGGTCTCACAATACTCAGGTCTCACAATACTCAGGTCTCACAATACACAGGTCTCACAATACTCAGGTCTCACAATACTCAGGTCTCACAATACTCAGGTCTCACACAGTCAGTCTTTTATTAGCAGTTGTGTCTCCCTGCTTAGCCTCTGTAATCTGACACTGCAGCTCGTCAGTCTCTGCATTCAGCCTCCCCCCCCCTTCCTGGCTCTGTCAGCCTGTCGGGTTGTCACACAGTGCGATCTGCACTCACTGCTGTCTAATATTGTACTCACTGCTGCCACTGTCTCTCATCTCCTTCAGTCTTCCACCGCCCCCTCCTCTGTCCTCTCTTGGGGGAAAAGTCCTTTGTCATTCCCTGCATCTAGTCCCGGTCCCCCGCCTCCTCCTTCAGTCACGGGTGGGGAGGGTGGGGGGAGTGCCCTCTGCCTTGATCGTGTGTCACACTGCTCCCAGCCACCCCCTTCCCCTTTAGGGGTTAGGATGGGTGTTAGACCGTAGCCCCGTCCCTGTCCTGTTTGGCCGCCTCTACTGCCGCCGCTGCTGCCTCGTCTGGTTTTCAGTGGGGGGGTCGGGTCAGGTCTGGTCCTGGAGCTCCCCCACACACGCTGCTCACACTCTGCTTGAATTTCACGCCAAAAGGTTCCGCTCTACAGCGCCACCTCACACCTGCTCCGCTCTACAGCCCCAAATTGAGAAGGTTTTTCAAGTAAAGCACCAAGCACTTTCCGGATTGACATGAACTATTACTCCATTGCTGACATTTATGTCTGATTTAAAACAGTTAAGCACATTTTTCCCTTGTTAGATGAGCACCTTAGCACTTTATTGGATTGAAAATTTGAATTCATTAGATAATTCAATTTTTATTTATTAATTTGCATATGAATATCTGAATTTTGCACTAGCACGTTGGTGCATTTATTCTAACTATATCTTTTCTTGATGCACTCTATGGAATATGATTTTAGGTTATAGCTGCCAGTGCTGTGTTTTTTTAATCTTTTATGTTTAACAGTGGGGAAATTTATTTTCCTCTTGTTTTGTGCATAGCAGCTGCAGCGAGTGTTACCCCATCCTAATATATACATCTGCGTGGGTTAGGTATTACAATTTACATATACCAATACATTATTAGGTTTCTTGCCCCAGGGAAGGCCCCTGGCCCTGGCGGGCTACCCACAGACTTCTACAAATTAACACTAGATTTCACCCCTGAAACATTATCACACGTTTACAAGTCAATTTGGGCCGATGGGGCATACCTACCCTCAGGCTCCCAAGCATATATCACACTTATTGCTAAAAAAGGTAAAGACCCCCTTCTCTCTGGCTCCTATAGGCCCATCTCTCTCACTAATGTCGACACTAAAATACTCTTCAAGATAGTAGCATCTCGACTTGCGCGTCTTATCCCATCCCTTTTGCACTCCACGCAATCGGGCTTTGTACCGGGGCGCTCAGCTACCCTTAACATCCGAAAAGGTTCTCCTAGCTCTAGAATATGCCAGAACTCACCCTGACCAGGACACTGCTATTATATCACTCAACGCCAAAAAGGCCTTAGATAACCTCAGCTTTTCCTGGCTATTCATGGTTATGGAAGCTTTCGGCATGTCAGGCCCTATCATAGACTTTGTGCGGAAAAATGTATTCCTCCCCTACGGCGCGCCTCATTACCCCTAATTTTATATCCACAGAAATACCACTAACTAAAGGTACATGTCAAGGGTGTTCTCTCTCCCCTTTACTTTTCAACATTGCTATAGAACCCCTTTCCAGAATCCTCAATTCTCCAGCAGGTGTGAGCGGTGTCACGGTCGGCAATCAAACCTTTCGCTCGGCACTCTTTGCCGTTGACCTCCTCCTTTTTCAACCAACCCTTCCTCAGATATTACCTTTTTACAAGATCTATTCATCACCTTCAGAGCCTGCTCTGGTCAGAGAATCAATTTTGGCAAAAATGTAATGTTGCCCTTAAACCCGCACCTTTCTCTGGCCTGGACAAAATCATCCCCATTTCTAGTGGCAAAACACTATATAACATATCTGAGACTTCGTATAGGCGGAGAACCCTCGTCATTGTATAGCTTGAAATACCCCACAAAAATATAAAAGTAAGGCCATTCTATGGAATCAAATTAAGAGTGTTGAGTGACACCACCATCCAGGGTGGGTTCCACTGATTGAAGAATGGTAAAAAGACAACGCAAATGTATTGCTGTTGATCTCATGGGGATAAATCCAGTCTGATCGGGATTAATTATTGAGGTGATTACTTTATTCAGTCGTTTGGCCAATAGTTTAGCTAGGGTTTTTACATCAATGTTAATCAATAATATGGGTCTGTACGATTTGCATAGGTCATGGTCCTTGTGCGGCTTAGGAATCAATACAATAAGCGCCTCTCTCAGGGATTCGGGGAGTATCCCTTTGTCAAAGGCCTCCCTATACTCTTCAAGCAGTTTAGGGGCAAGAGTCCCACTATATGTACTGTACCATTCCATCGGCTATCCGTCCAACCCAGGTGTTTTGTTTGGAGTAGTAAGAGAATGCACTGCAGACACGATTTCATCTGCTGTGAGGGGCCATTCTAACGCCTCCGCTGCCTCTCTGGATAGCTCCAGAAGAGGTGTAGGGGCCAAAAAATTACAAACCTCCTCCTCCCCATAATCCTCTCTAGAGGTATACAATTCGGCATATATTTCAACAAAGCTATTAGCAATAGCATCCTGTGCTGTACATAATATTTGTTGTTTATTATATATACAAGGAATAGATATTGGGGCCTGGTGTGAGTGGGCAAGGTATGTCAACAATTTACTATTTTTATCCCCAAACTCAAAAATACATTGGGTTTGATAGAGTATCTTTTTTTTCCACCAAAACTAAATCCAGTTTGCGTACACTATCCCTCCAATTTCTATGAGTCTATGGGCTAGGGTTTTTTAGATATTCTACCTCCGCTTCTGTGGCTTTTTGCTCAGAGTCCTGGACCTTACTTTTTCCTATCAGATCTTAATTTCTTAACTATGTCCGAAATAGACCCCCTCATGGTAGCTGTAAATGCATCCCAGGTGACTCTTATCGGTATCGCCTCCCTATTGTCCAACCAATAATTGGCCATAGAATTTTCTGTGGCCATCTCAAAGCACTCTTTCCTCAGCCACAGGGGGCTCAATCTCCACAACCCATAGTTCCTAGATTTCCCTGTAGCCAGGGTAAGCAGCAAAGGGGAGTGGTCCGAGATGGCTCTTGGCTAGAGTTGAGCGAACCCGAACTGCAAAGTTTGGGTCCGTACCGAACTTTGGGGTGTCCGTGACCTGGACCCGGACATTTGAAAAAAAGTTTGGGTTCGGAGTTCGGGTATTTGATCCCGCCTGTTGAATAGCTGCAGGGCAGCCAATCAACAAGCGTTTCACTGGTTTGCCCTTAGAAGCCATCACAGCCATGCCTATTAATGGCATGGCTGTGATTGGCCAGTGCATCATGTGACCCAGCCTCTGTATAAACTGGAGTCACGTATTGCTGCATGTCACATGCTCTCAGCCTAGTGTAGGGAGATGATGCTGCCGGTGCTGTGAGGGACAGATTGCAGATATAATAACATCTCATCCTGCATTACAGAACAATCTGATTGTAGACTAGGTAGAGATTACTACTACTGCTTTGAGGGACAGATTGCAGATCTCATCCTGCATTACAGAACGATCTGATTCTGGACTAGGTAGAGATTACTACTACTACTGCTTTGAGGGACAGATTGCAGATCTCATCCTGCATTACAGGACTCTGGACTAGGTAGAGGCTACTGCTTTGAGGGACAGATTATTGTTCTATAATCATCTCCTAGTTCTATAGGGAAAGGTTCCTGCTAATCCTGTAAGAGACAGATTATTGTTCTAAAATCATCGCCTACTCCTATAGGGTCAGGTTCCTGCTGGTGTTGTAAGGGACAGATTATTGTTCTAAAATCATCGCCTACTCCTATAGGGTCAGGTTCCTGCTGTTACTGTAAGGGACAGATTATTGTTCTAAAATCGCCTACTCCTATAGGGTCAGGTTCCTGCTGTTGCTGTAAGGGACAGATTATTGTTCTAAAATTATCGCCTACTGCTATAGGGTCAGGTTCCTTCTGGTGCTGTAAGGGACAGATTATTGTTCTATAATCATCTCCTAGTTCGTTTTTACGTGGCGAGTGTGGTTGTCGTCCTTGGAGAGGGATATCTTGATCCTCTACTAATATCTTGTTATTAGACAGGGAATGTCCTCGTCGTCCT
>BLSH010072866.1:94420-106885 GCA_018402905.1 Glandirana rugosa | reverse complement strand
CAAGCCCAGGCCCTGTTCTAAACTATTTTCAGATGTGTGCAGAACAGATGTAATGTGTGAATAACATCTGTTCTTGTGCAGAACACATGTGTGTGAATAGCAGATGTGCAATGATTGACGGTTTCATTTAAAGTGACACAGACTTTAAAAAGAAGTGTGAATAACAGATGTGCAATGATTGACGGTTTGATTTAAAGTGACACACAGACTTGAAATAATTGTGCAGAAGAGATGTGCACTGATTCCCGGTTTCATTTAAAGTGACACACACATTTTGCAGAACAGTGATATGGGTACTCCCGGCTTATTTATACTTTTTTGACACAGTTTGAAGATGATTTTAGAACAGTTCTATGGCCTCTAATGTTAATTAATACTTTTCAGACCCATTTTGAAGATGATCTCAATTTTTGCATTTTTTATGTTTTTATTTTTTTTTTAAATATTTAAAGTTATTTCCCTGTCCCCATTTCTTTGTAGGGCACTTGTCACACCCTTACCCCCATTTTCCTTCCTGGGCTTTTTTACAGCATTTTTAAGATTTTTCATTAAAATTACCAGAACCCCGGACCCGAACCCGGACTTTTTTTGAAAAGTCCGGGTCCCGGACACCCCAAAAGTTCGGTACGGACCCAAACTTTACAGTCCAGGTTCGCTCAACTCTACTCCTAACCTTATAGATTCTTTCATAGACCTATTAGGCAGGTACATTTTCCTGAAATTGACATATGTGCAATCAGTCTTTACTATCGTTAATGTGCACTCTCCCAACCAGGATCAACTACGTTTCCTCTCTTCGGTGATGTCCCATCTGGAAAAATTTGGTATCGTCAATGTGACCCTTGGGGGTGATCTCAATACAGCTCTGATACCAGACCTTGATTCCTCTTCGGGTAAGTCCTCCTTGTCCCTAGCTTCCCTGATCAATATCCATTCGCTTTTTTCTAAGATGTTACTGGTAGATGTGCGGCGAGTATTAAACCCTTCAGACAGGGATTATACATATTTCTCCCCACACATCCTCCTATAGTCACATAGACTACAACTTGATATCTCAGACCCTATTGGATTGTACCCCAGAGGCATTGATCAGCCTAACACTTTGGTCCGACCATGCCCCAGTACATATAAGCTTCGGACGAATACCAATGCACAGGAAAGGGTTCACATGGAGACTCAGCGTCAATCTATTATCTGACTCGACATGTTCCCAAGCCATCTCCCAGACTATTAGGGACTTTACTAGCAACCATGCCCAAGACGACACCAACCCCTTGACCAAATGGGAAGCACTTAAATGCGTTCTTCAGGGTGTATGTATTTAACATGGCTCTCACCTCAAGTGGGCACATATGTTAGACATCTCTAGTCTCCTAGCTACAATAACTACTCTAGAAAGCTCCCATAAAAATTCCTTAGACCCTTCAACTCTACTTGAACTATCTAACGTTGGCAGAGATCTACTAAGACTTTTCACGTAACAGCCAAATAATTGCGGTAAACACTTTGCACGCGTACTACACACTAGGCAAGCACACAAATCTATCCCATTTATTCACTCCTCTTCCAACATTAAACACTATACTATCTTTGCAATTGCTGATGAATTCTGTCAATATTATTCATCTTTATACAATTTATCCCCCGCGACTTTGCCCTCTTCCACACGCAGTGACGCGGACTCCTTGGACAATCCACTCTTATATTCAAGAAACGGCCCTACCAACCATCAAGTCAAGATTCAGAGGACCTAAAAACTCCCATCTCAGTAACTGAGTTTTTGCAGGTCATTGAAGTCCTCAATAATGGTAAGAGTCCCTGCCCTGATGGGTTCTCCCCACATTTTTATAAAATATTTGCACCCCTTTTGGCCCCGCTACTATCAAAGGCCTTTAACTCCATAGATGAGACCCATCCCTCTTCCCCCTCCATTTTACAAGCCAAATTGTAGTTATACAAAACCGGTTAAGGACCTCTGTCTATAGCAACTACAGTTCAATATCTTTATTACATATAGACTTAAAACTTTTCACTAAAATCATGGTAAACCGCCTATCCCCCTTACTATCAGCATTGATTCACAAGGACCAAGTGGGGTTTTTCCCTGGATGAGAAGCCAGGGACAATGCCACTAAAACGCTACACCTCATCTGCTATGCTCAGTGTAACCACCTCCTGCCATGCCTTCTCTCGTGCGACGCAGAGAAGGCATTCAACAGGGTTAACTGGTCTTTCCTTCAACAGATCCTCACCCAGATAGGTCTAGGCCAGAAAATACTTTCTCACATCATGTCCCTCTACTCCTCTCACTCAGCCACTGTGATGGTTAACGGGACCCAATCAGAGAGATTGACTATCGCCAATGGTACTAGACAGGGCTGTCACCTCTACTATTCACCCTAGTCATAGAGCACCTGGCTCAAGCCCTTAGATCCAACCCTGACATTTACAGCATATAAACCTCCTCGGCACACTGCAAATTATCCTAATATGCAGATGACCTCCTCCTATACGTTACCCAACCGCATATACAGTAAGTATCCCTTCCATTTTAGCTGAAATCCACAGATTTGGTCTCATTAAAACATACCACCCTCTCTTCCCTAAAGACCAACTTTCACTTTCAGTGGCAACCCAGATTGATCCCCCACATAGGCACGCAGTCTCGGCATGTATATGTGACCTATACGCCCTGAACTTCAGCCCACTCCTCACGAAAATCAGACGTCTGACTGATACCAGCCTCGACCTTCCCATGTCCTGGTTTGTCCGCATCAATGTATTAAAAATGGACATACTCCCAAAACTACTATATTTATTTCAAGCCTTGCCCATAGTACTCCCGTCTGCCTATTTTCGTACCCTCCGCTCCCTGGCGATCCGATTCATTTGGCACGGTGGCCACTCCAGACTCAAACATAAACTCTTATGTTACCCAAAATCTGAAGGTGAAGTGGGGCTCCCAGACTTCAAGATATATCATACCTCGGTGGTGGTTTCCCGCATCTTGGAGTGGTTCCCTCGCTCAATGACAAAGGGCTCTACCTCAGTAGAACAAGACATGACTCCGGTGGACCTCGGATGGAGCTAAAAATCAGTTTATAAATCTTTGACGACACTCTCCCCACTAACAATTGATGCTCTACCGCAAGAGAGACAGCTATTCGCTCTCCACTGACCCGAGCCCCCTAACCCCATTGTTTGGCAACGTAGCTCTTCCCACGAGTAGGGATACCTCAATTTTTGATACCTACAATAGGTCCTCCTGGCCCACACCATGGCTATTTGTACATAAAACTCTTAGATCCTATATATCTAGCCCTGCAGGTGCAACTCCTACAATAACCTGGCTGATAAGACACCATTTATCCTCTTATTGTAAATTGCTATTTGCTACAAGACAGATACACCGACCCATGACGAATTTGAACATCTATGCCTACTGCCTGAGGTTCCTCGCCACACTCTATCAGCAATCTACAAAATTATCTTGGCTCATACCCACAACACTCTCCCAACTTTCAGTAGAATCTGATCCAGGAAGCTGGGGGCGGGGTCTCAGAGGAGGAATGGCATAAATCCTTTCTCTTTACGCATACGTCTTCCATCTCAGGCTATGCCCAAGAGAAGACCTACAAGGTGGTACCCAGGTGGTACAGAGTCCCGACCACCATTAATCAGATCTTTTCGTCAGCTTCAGATGTCTGTTGGCGATGTCAGTCGAAGAGAGGTACGTACCTCCATATCTGGTAGGAATGTGATGTCATTCGCCCATTGTGGTCACAGATCTTCCAAATCTATACCGAAATCTACGACAAACCCCTAACACCATCTTCCTCCATAGCTTTGTTGTCTATACTCCCGGGCACAATTACATTTCAAAACTCTGGTCTACTGAAATTCTTTCTTTGTGCAGGTAGACAAATAATCTCCAGATACTGGAAAAACACCACACCCCCACCTCTTTCCTTGTGGTTAAGTGAAGTCAATGATATTATGCTTATGTAAGAAATGCAAGCTAAAGAAATTGATAAATGGGATAAATTCATCAACACCTCCGCTTCAGAGAAATTGAAATGCAGAACCCGTCTGCAGCCCCATTTCCTCTGTGACCGAAATACACATCCCTTTTCTCAGATTCTTCCCAATAAGAACTCACTCTGCTTACTTCCCTATCTCCTCCCTCTCTCCTTTTCTTCTCCTTCTCTCTTTTCTTTTCTATTCTCTACATATTTTGTCTTCTATCTGCATCTTGCCTACTAACTTAAGTTATTCTAGTCCCAAAACCCCACAGGATTAGGGGTTCATATTATCAGTAACTTTGATTCCCGCCCCAACTGAGTTGGAGGCAAGTTCTTTTCTGACCATATTGCATTTTAAATGTCTTACATACATCTATTTTTATATGTTGTACAGACCTTCTCTGGATTTTGTATATGTGGATTTACACTCAAATGTTTTGACTGAATGTTTATCCACTCGCTGTTCTGTTAACAACAATAAAAACCTATTCAACCATAATTAAGCTTTGACCATAAAACCTGAAAGCTGATGGGTTTCTATGCAGAGATGCACCCAATTTTGCACTCTCCAATTTTTGTAAATAAATCTCATAGAGTACAGTGATAGATGCAGCTAAAAACTTATAAACACTGCCATAAGTGGTGAAGACAGATATTCTGATGCATATTACAAATACGGTATCTCTCTAAAGAAGTGGCCCCCCACTTATTGTGAATTTTTAATCTTGCCTCCACCTCTGGTGCCTTTCCACCTGAAATGCTATGGGCAGTGATCGTAACTATCCCCAAACCAAATAAGGACCCGACCATACTTGATAATTATAGACCAATATCCCTCCTTAAGTTTGACAATATTTGCCAAATTTCTTGCACTTCGATTTCAAAGAATCCTGCCCTCTCTCATACATCCGGATAAAGTGGGCTTCTCACCAAGTTGCCAAGCTCCAGATGGCACCAGGCATCTTGTTAACTTGATTACCCTTGCTGGATCCTTTCAAGCGCCTTCTTTCTTTGGATGCGGAAAAGGCATTTGATAGGGTCCACTTTGGATTCCCTTGAGAGGTTCTCTCTAAATTTGGTATTACAGGACGGTTGCAGTCTGCCATTATGTCTCTTTATTCTACTCATTCTGCAAATGTTCTCTCCTCAGGACTCTTATTGAATACTACACATATCTCTAATGGAACTAGACAGGGATGCCCCCTGTCACCTATGATATTTACTTTAATTATGGAACCACTTGGCAAAGTATTAAAGCTAATCCCAATGTTAAGGGTCTCTTTATGGCTGGTACTGAGCACAAAATCAGCATTTTCACGGATGACATCATGCTTATGTCATCCGACCCTGCCGGAAATTCAGAACACACTGGATTATTTTAGTGCCATATCCTACTACAAATTAAATGCAAACAAATCTCACATTCTAGGGCTTAACATCTCTAATTCCCTCAAATCTACATCATTCAAACAATTCTACTTTACATGGACCACTGATTTTCTTACCTTTTTGGGCATACAGTTGACAGAATGTCCTTCCAAACTTTACCACTACAACTATCAACCCTTTCTAGTCTCACTCCCCCAACTAATTGCTTATCTGTGTACACAATAACCCTCAATATCACGTAGAATAACGGCCTTAAAAATGCTAATTTTTCCAGAACTACTGTACCTTTTTTGAACTCTCATTATCCCACATCCACACTCTTTTCTAGATCCAATGACTTTTCAACCATTGGGGTCATAAACCTCCTAGATGCTCAGCTGATATTATGATGAGACACAAGAAAAATGGTGGTATGGGCCTACCTAATGTGATCTATTACTATAAGGCACTATAAGGCCTTCTAACCATAACACTTGGGCACATATAGAAGCTTCCACCATTCCTCATGGTTACATTTAATCTCTCCTCTTCTCCATTAGATTCTACCAGTGACTACAACATTTAAGGCATGATCAGATTTTAATCCCCCCTTCATCTACTATAGCATCACAGAAACTCTTAGTCCGCATATCAGTCTTATACTACTTCATCCCACACATTAAAGTGATTGTAAATGATCACCATGTAAAACAACCCATTCAGTTTAAAACTGTGATGAAAAGCAAAACTTTTTTGTATAGATATAAAAAAAACCTTATAAATACCTTTTTTATAAGTGATCACATTCCCTCTGTTCTCATCTGTATAAGAGCTGGGGGGAGCAGAGGCAACAGTACTCTAAGCTCCCCAGTGAGAGGCTTTGCAGAAGACGTATCTGAATCTCTGAATGAAGTAGTAAAACATTTTGGTGAAATTCAATAAAAGTAATTTTGATTTTTGTCAGAATTTTCTATTGCCAGCATTCTTTTTTTTTACATTTCAGCTGTCAGTGGGGAAGCCCACTGACAGCTGATGAGTCATCAGTTGTTAAGGACATGGCGGCCAGCTTTCTGGCCTGCTGCTTAACAACCAGCTATTCTTTACACAGAATTCAAACCAATCAATCATTTTTTGACCGATCCAAATTCAAATTGCACCTAAGCTGTATTTTGTTAAGGGTCCTTAACAACCAATGACTCATCAGCTGTCAGCGGGATTCCCCACTGACAGCTGAAATATAAACAAAAGAATTCCAGCAATAGAAAATTCTGAAAAAAAGTTTGGGGATTCCCCCCCAATCTATACCAGGCCCTTTGGGTCTGGTATAGATTTTAAGGGGAATGGCACCAGACACTTATCCAAGCATACAGCCTGGTAGGTCAGATAAGGGGAGAATGAGCGAGTGCCCCCCTCCTGAACCATACTAGGCCATATGCCCTCAACATAGGGGGTGCTTTGGGCAGGGGGCTCTGCCCACTCCAAAGCACCTTGTCTCCATGTTGATGGGGACAAGGGTCTCTTCCCCATAACCCTGGGTGGTGGTTGTTGGGGTCTGTGGATGGGGGCTTATTGGAATCTGGAAGCTTCCTTTAACAAGGGGGCCTCCAGACCACAGACCCTCCTATGTGAATAAGTAGGGGTACATAGTACCTCTACCCATTCACCAAGACAAGTGAATAGACAGTACACAAGTAGAGTTGAGCGAACTTCTAGAAGTCCGGGTTCTGCTGGTTCGGCCATTCTTCGGGACAAAGTCCGGGTTCGGACAGAACCCGAACTTTGTCCCGGACCCCGAACCCCATTGAAATCAATGGGGACCCAAACTTTTAGGCACAAAAATGGCTGTAAGAAAACCCTGGAAAGTCCTAGAGGTCTGAAAAAGGAAGGAAATGGGGGTAAGGGTGGGACAAGTGCCCTACAAAGAAATGGGGACAGGGAAATAACTAAAAGCATTTTTAAAAAAATAAAAACATAAAAAAATCAAAAATGGAGGTGGATGTGGACCATCTTCAAACTGGGTCTGAAAAGTATTAATTAACGGTAGAAGCCATATAACTGTTCTAAAATCATCTTCAAACTGTGTCAAAAAAGTATAAATAAGCCGGGAGAACCCATATCACTGTTCTGCAAACATCTGGAAACTGTGTGTGTCACTTTAAATAAAACCGGGACTAACTGAACTACTGTTCTGCAAACATCTGGAAAATCTGGAAAGTCTGTGTGTCACTTTAAATGAAACCGGGACTAAATGAACTAGTGTTCTGCAAACATCTGGAAAGTCTGTGTGTCACTTTAACAAAAACCAGGGCGAACCCATATCACTGTTCTGCAAACATCTGGAAAGTGTGTGTGAAACTACAGCATAGAGAAGAACAGGGATATGGTTTTGCTCTGCTATAGTTTCACACACACTTTCCAGATGTTTGCAGAACAGTGATATGATATCACTGTTCTGCAAACATCTGCAAACTGTGTTTGAAACTATAGCAGAGCGAAACCATATACCTGTTCTTCTCTATGCTGTAGTTTCACACACACTTTCCAGATGTTTTCAGAACAGTGATATCATATCACTGTTCTGCAAACATCTGCAAACTTTTTTTGAAAAGTCCGAGTTCGGGTCCCGGACACCCCAAAGTTCGGTACGGGCCCGGACTTTACAGTTCGCTCAACTCTATACACAAGTTTTTGACAATTCCTTTATTAAAAACTAAAAAACAATGTCCCACCGATTGCCTGCTCCTCCATCTGACATTTCTTATATAGGGAAGGGACGGAGTCGCCCAATGACATCACATCTACTCCGGCTTTGACAGCCTCTTTCCATAGAGAGTATCTATTGGCTGGATGGTTTAGGCCTTGGGTGTTAAGTGATATGAGTTTAAGTGTCATTCCAGTAGAAACTTAATAAGGATGGTGTGAGAGATGCATACCATAATGACCACTGGTAACAAAGGGCAGCAAAGGGATGTAAGATATCAATAATGGGAGTGTACAAAGAAGCATGGACATGAACAATGTAATGTATAATAGAGGAGCAGAAGTACCATCATGGGATGAACCTTGTGGCAACCAAATATACAGAATAAAAACAAGTAGAACAACAAGCAGAGGGGTGAGAACATAACGCCAATCTGCAGAGAAAAAACCTGCAGCAACCAAACTGCTAAAGTAGAATACTATGAGCATAGGATCAGTGCCCTGGGAAAATACAAGACATACGAAGTAGGTGGCATCAAGTGGTGCGGTCCATTGCTGGTTGTTGCTTGGAAGAATCCTTGTAGGAGACTTTCTGTCATTCCTTTTGGGAGTTAGAAAAGGGATGCAGAGAGCCCTGGGGGAGGGTGCTCAGGAATCATGCTCCGGGATTTGAGAAGGCAAATGCCATCATCCATGGAGCTGACAAAAGTAGTGGAGCAATCGTGGGTGATTTTCAGTGTAGCCAGATATTTCCACTGGTAGGGTATGTTGTGATTGCGGAGCGCCTTGGTAATGGACGGCAGATTCTTCCATCTCTGTAATATGTGCGCAGAGAGATCCAGTAGCATCTAGAATGAGACTGTTTGTCGGGCAGTTGGTCCTTCCTGCAAAAGCTGACAGGATGCATTCCTTTACTTGGTAGAAGTGGATCCACATGAGGATATCTGTGGGAATTTCCTGTGGAAGGAATGAGGACTAGACATGTGCGGTTAGTTTTGTTCCAAATTAAAATTCGGACAAATTTTTATTTTTCGGAAGTTTGGATTATCCGAATTTCCGAATTACAATAGTACCGAATTTAAACATATCCAAAATAACAAAAAAAATTTGAATGAAATTTGAATTCAAATAATTTTCAAATACTTTCGAATTCAAATAGTTTTCAAATTCGAATAGTTTTCAAATTCAAAAAATTCTCAAATTTGAATCATTTTATAATTTCCAAAGAGAGCAAAATGGAATAGAAAACAAAGGAATAGAACATGAAAAAACAATAGACTATAAAATAATATGACAGAAAACAAAAGAATAGAATACAACTGAGTAAAACAGCTCTGTTCCACTCTGCCACATTATATTCTTTCATTTTCTGTTATATTCCCCTCTATTGTATTATATCTTTTTCCATTCTATTCCTCCATTTTCCACTCAACCCCATTCTCAGTGAAGGTGTTAACTGTGTTCCCTGGGTGTGTTCTAACTGTGTTAGAACACACCCAGTGACAGGGATCAGTAGATCTGTCATGTGTCAGTGCTCTGGTCCTAACATGGGAAATCCTTCCGGGGCTGAAGTGGTCAACCAATTGCCGACCGTCAACCGCAGGTTGACGGCAACAAAGTGGCTCGATAACGCAAACCACCGTCATACGACGGCGGCTGCGAGATCACGCACTGTGAGCGCGCGCCGCCGGAGGCACGCTCGCACGCTCACTGTTTCCGGGGGGGCCAGGGAGCGAGTGCGGCGGACTCGATCTCCGCCGGCTACCCACGATGTGTGCTCCAGTGAAGCAGCTGCAGCCCTCACATCTGTGAGGCATGCACTAGAGGTCCACCAGCGTTCATTGGGGATGGACTTCCACTACCATTTTGGTGGAGACCCTGTGGGAAGAAACCTGACAGCTTCTGAAGAGTAGGTGACTTCTTCTGGTGTCTAGGCAGGCCTGCAGGTGCAGGAGAGCGATAGGAGGCAGGGAAGGCTGTGTAGGCTGTGATGGGTGCCCATGGATATGCAGTTCTCCCAGAGTGTGCATGGAGCTCCTCAGCTTTGCGGCCATCTTTGGTGAGCCATGCCCCCATAAGTGTCTCTGATTTTTATTATAGGTGTATCTTAAATTAAATAGACAGAATATCAACTAAAAATCCAGAAAAAATCCATGATACAAATGTTATAAATTTGCAGTTCATTGAGTAAAATAGGTATTTGATCCCCAAGCAAAACATGACTTAGTACTTGGGGAGAAACACTTGTTGGCAAGCACAGAGGTAAGACGTTTATTGTAGTTGGTTACCAGTAGGGATGGGCGAAAGGTTTAGCCTGAGCATGAATTCAGGCCGAACATTGGCTGTTCGCCTGTTCGGCAAACAACCAAATTATCAGGGTGTTCAACCATTTGTTTGGCCCACCGAATGACCAAAATGCACTGTGCCGCTGCACGGTGCATTGAAAGCCCTGACTGGCTTCAAAAAAATCAGGGTACAGGGCACTGTCAGAGCCATGATTGGCAGTGTAGAATATCAGTTTAGCGTGAATCTAGGGATAGTTCAGTCAGTGTGAGTCTACTGAGTCGTGACCACCATTCATCTTTACATTAGTGTGAATCTGGGGATAGTTCGGTCAGTGTGAGTGTAGTGTGACTGCCATTCATCTTTAAATTTGTGTGAATCTAGGGACAGTTCAGTCACTGTGAGTGTAGTAACTGTTTAACACAGTATATTTCATTGCGTTACTGCATATTTAACACCATATATTTCTGTGCGTTACTGCAAGTTTAACACCATATATTTCTGTGTGTTACTGCAAGCTTATTGCAGTATATTTCTGTGTGTTACTGCAAGTTTAACACAATATATTTCTGTGCAATCCTGCAAGTTTAACACCATGTTTTTCTGTGAATTACTGCAAGTTTAACGCCGTATATTTCATTGTGTTACTGTAAGTTTAATACCGTATAGTTCTGTGTGTTACTGCAAGTTTTTAACACCGTATATTTCATTGCGTTACTGCAAGATTAACACCACATATTTCTGTGCTTTACTGCAAGTTTAATACCGAATATTTCTGTGCCTTACTGCAAGTTTAACACCATATATTTTTGTATGTTACTCCAAGTTTAACGCCGTATATTTAATTGCGTTACTGCAAGTTTAAAGCCGTATATTTCACTGCATTACTGCAAGTTTAACACCATATAGTCCTGTGCCTTACTGCAAGTTTAATGCCATATATTTCATTGCGTTACTGCAAGTATAACGATATATATTTCTGTGCGTTACTGCAACTTTAACACCGTATATTTCTGTGTGTTACTGCAAGTTTAACACCATATATTTCTCTGCGTTACTGCAAGTTTAACACCATATATTTCTGTGTGTTACTGCAAATTTATTGCAGTATATTTCTGTGCATTACTGCAAGTTTAATACTATATATTTCATTGCGTTATGGCACGTTTAACGCCATATATTTCTGTGCATTACTGTATATTTAACACTGTATATTTCAGTGCGTTACTGCAAGTTTAACGCCATATAGTTCTGTGCGTTACTGCAAGTTTAACACCATATGTTTCTCTGCGTTACTGCAAGTTTAAAATTTCATTGCGTTCCTGTAAGTTTAACGCCGTATATTTAATTTCATTAGTGTAAGTTTAATGCTGTTTATTTCAGAGCATTACTGCAAGTTTAACGCCATATAGTTCTGTGCATTACTGTAAGTTTAACGCCATATATTTCCGTGCATTGCTGCAAGTTTAATGCTGTGTATTTCATTGCGCTACTGCAAGTTTAATGCCATATATTTCTGTGCATTGCTGCAAGTTTAACCCCATATGTTTCTGTGCATTGCTGCAAGTTTAACACAAATATTTCATTGCGTTACTGCAAGTTTAATGCCATATATTTCTGTGCATTGCTGCAAGTTTAACGCCATATGTTTCTGTGCATTGCTGCAAGTTTAACACGTATATTTCATTGCTTTACTGCAAGTTTAACACCGTAGATTTCAGTGCGCTGCTGCAAATTTAACTCCATATATTTCTGTGCATTACAGGAAGTTTAACGCCTTATATTTCAGTATATTACTGCAAGTTGAACGCCATATATTTCTGTGCATTACTGCAAGTTTAACACTGTAGATTTCATTGCGTTACTGTAAGTTTAACGCTGTATATTTAATTGTGCTACTGCAAGTTTAACACCATATATTTCTGTGCATCATTGCAAGTTTAATGCCATATGTTTCTCTGCATTACTGCAAGCCATATATTTCATTGTGTTACTGTAAATGTAACCAGAGGCGGCTCTAGGCTTTGTGAGGCCTTAGGCAAAATTTAGATATGAGGCCCCACTCACGCCCATAATGGGAAAAATAATTAAA